>JAKCPI010005105.1:0-257926 GCA_023213315.1 Euborellia annulipes | reverse complement strand
TTAACTATAGTTTAGAGCAGTGGTTTCCAATCTTTATGTTATCACGTCTCCCTTAAAAATATTTAATCGTATAACGCCTCCCCTATTTTATAAAATAATAAAAATTCAAACATTTTTAGTGCAAAAAAATTTATTAATACAAACTATTATATTATTTATTATTTGATTTATAAGATTTTAGCAATCATTTAGAAAATTGCTCGCTCTGGCTAATATTCGCGCCTCCACTAAGAATAGTCCGCGCCTCAAAGTTTGGAAAACGCTGGTTTAAAATATGCAAAGAATAAATACTCGTACCTTTTAATCGGTCAGAGATGGGCTGTGTGTGGATTAACGTTAACGCAATGTAGAAGAAAACTTTCTTCTCCTCCGTCGATTTGAATGCAACTAAAATTTGTTTCCTTACTTCTTTTAATTCACACTTAAAAAAAGAAAGAGATCCCTTTTATGCGTGGTATGCGTGACTGACGATGACGGCATGAATGTTTTTTCCTCCAATTTCTTCTGAAACAAAGAAATATTTAAATATTAATTATTTTCTTATCACTTGGAAATTTATTTTAAATAGGTAATAAAGCTTATTTTTTATACAGCATAAGTGTTTTAATTATCCCGAAATTTGTTCCGTTATATGTAGGCTAATATAATTATTTTACTAATTTTACTGAAAGTAAATTATTTGGGATTCTATTTAATAAGAATATTATTAACTTTGCCCATCAACCGTAGGTTGGACAGGTAAAGTTGATGTAATTTTTTATTTAAAATCCTAACTTCAATCCAATTAAAAAATAAATAAAGAGATGCCTTTCCCTATATATATATATTATAGAACACATTTAAATATTAAAATTTTATGTTTGTTGTATAAGAATTTTTCTTTTCTTTTTAACCCAAGATTCGATTCTAGTTTACAAATCTAACTTAAGAAATCTAACTCTATTTTTAATTTTTATAAAATCAGCTGTCATCTGAGCTTAACAATACAAGTTCTTCATAACTTATTAATGACAAGAGATTTTATAAAAATTAAACATTTAAAAATTATATATATATATTTAAAAAAAGAAAGATTACAAAAGTTTGAGATTTGCAAACAAGAATCGAATCTTGGGTTAAAAATAAAAAAATAAATAGTGATAATAAAACGGAAGAACAGCAAAATATGAATATAATCTCTAGTTAATTTATATATTAAAAAATTATGACAAAATACAAAATCAATGAATATAATATAAAAAATAAACAGCACAAATGGAAAAGATAGTTGTATAACAAATTTAAAATTTTAATATCAAAACATAGTTTGCTCAAGATTAGAAATACTACTAATTATTAAAGTAGGTGGAAAAAATAAAGTGATCAAAATAATAAACTTACCAAATAGCAAAGCGAAATGATGTTGAGTTATTTGGATTAGAAGAGTCTGCTGCATAATGACATCTTGGAAGGTATTCTAAAATAAAATAAAAAATATATATATAATTATCATAAAAGAGAAAGTATTTAATTTGTAAGTTAATAGAAAATTCAATGGATTAAAGCTTACCATTTTGACGATATTTAAACATTCTGCGTTTTCTTTGAAATAATCAGTCATAAAACAGAATAAGATTCATTTTCTTTTGTTTTTTGGATAGATAATCCCAATTCCCTTAGGTATCATAAATAACAAAAAAATGCAATTAGATTCGTTCTTTTCATTTGCGCGCGCTATTTGTTTTGATTCCCTAGATGTTTTAAATTTTTTTTAATCTAAGGAAACCGAACTGCAACCGAAAGGCCGAAACAATTAGATCGGGACCCCTGCAAGTTGTTTTTACACTAGTGTCGTCTTCGGTTCGTCTTCCTTCGGTCAAAAACCATTCAGTTAGAAGCTATTCGGCAGCCTTTAAAAATAAATTTGCGAGCCCGAAGGGCTCGCAAATTTTTTTTTTAAAAGCTACCGAATCGCTTCTAACTGAACGGTTTCTGACCGAAGTAAGCCGAACCGAAGCCGAGAATTCCTAGATGTTTTAATTTTTTTTTTAATCTAAGGAAACCGAACTGCAACCGAAAGGCCGAAACAATTAGATCGGGACCCCTGCAAGTTGAAATGACACTTAATGTGCTCCCGGTTCGTCGGAAAAACCATTCAGTTAGAAGCTATTCGGCAGCCTTTAAAAATAAAATTTGCGAGCCCGAAGGGCTCCAATACAATTTTTTAAAAGGTTCCGAATCGCTTCTAAATGAAGGGTTTCAGACCGAAGTAAGCCGAATCCCTAGTTCACTATAAATTTTTTGTCTTTAATCTAAGGAAACCGAACTGCAACCGAAAGGCCGAAATGGCGGCAAGGAGATCGTATGAAAAAATGGCGACTTATTAAATAGTATGAACGAATCCCAAATAGGAGAACGAAAGAATCACGAATGAAGCAGGCCAGCGCCTTCTGGGTGGCCCGGAGTCCCGGAGTCCTATTGTAAAGATTAGCCAAAAAATTTATTTGACAAAATTATTAGTGATTTCGAATGAATTAATAAAACGAATAATCTATTTAATCTATATAATTTGCATGTCAAAATTAAATTAAATATGAAAATAAAACGATTGAAAGAAATGAAATATTAAAAAATAAGAATAACATTTGTCAGTCAGGCAGACAGAGGTTATTCTGTTAAATCACGAATTTATAATATTTATATTGTTTTATTTAATGAATTTATTGAAAATAATAATTCTGAACCAATTAAACAAATATTTACATGCAATACTGACCTTATAAATGAAAATAGATGAGATGAAATAATAATAAATTAGTCGACGTGATGACATTTGAGTCGAGACTTGCTGCTGGGCAAAGTCATGGAAGAGATAAAGAGACGCTGCATTCGATCTCCTTTTCAATGCGGCCAAAGAGGCTTCGATGTTTTATTACTATTTGGGAATAAATTATAATTAAAATAAAGATAATTGGTCGAATTGGAGATGTGGAGGCCGATTTGGGTCAAGCTAGGGGAGGGAAGAGTCGAGATAAAGTGCATGCCGGTCAGGGGAGATCCAAGTCATGCATAGCGGCTGATGTCTAGCAGCAGCCAAGCCTGGCAGCTGATGCACAGCAGCCAAGCCTGCAGATACCACCTCAGCTGATGCACAGCAGCCAAGCCGTCCATGGCATAAAGACTAGGAAAAATCAAATGGATTAGCAAAAAAAAAAAATATGAAATTAGATAGATTAGGGTGATAAAAAAAAAAAAATAGAAAAAAAAACAAATTAATCAATTATTAAATCAATTCGATAAAGTTAGTTTTAAAAAAATACTTTACTGTTCCGTCCTCTCGATTAATGAAATTACCGCTGGAGAAGAGAGTTGTTGAAATAAAACGTCTATTCTTTTTCAGGGCTAACGATGGATGTGTCCCTTTGTTATGGCCATAAAAGGGCGTTCATCAAAAGCATGTCTCTTCATCTGTTGATTCAGATATATATATATTTTAGAAAACATTTAGATTTAGAAGAATTTTTCTATTCTTTTTTGTGCTGTTTGTTTTTTTTATTACCTACAATCCTTAATTTTTCAGCATCGTATTTTGTCAGAATTTTTTAATGTATAAATTAACTAGAGATTAAACTTAATGCCTTGCTCTTTTCCCGTTTTATTGTCACTTTTTATTTTTTATTTTTAACCCAAGATTCAATTCTAGTTTGCAAATCTTAAATTTGAGAAATCTCTATTTTTAATTTTTATAATATCACCTGACATCAGCCCTTTAGGCTCTATTCACACGGGGATACTCAAATCTCGGATACTTGTCGACTAGTAGACTCGAGACTGGTAGCTTCGAGACTGTAGTTGCCTGTCATATTCACACGGCCGCTACTTAAATCGCGAGTATCCTATCAACCTACTCAGTTCCCTCCAAATTTTAAACATCAATATTTGAAGGGACAAAAAGTTATTCTTAATAATTACTCTGGTATTGTTAATAAAATTTTGTATAGTTTGTATTTGGTTAACTTGCTTTTTTCAATTTGAATAAATATGGCCTCCAAGACCTTAAATTAAAAAAAAAAAAACTTTGCTATAAAAAAAAAATAAATAAATAAAATAAAACACTCGATTATTTGTTTACAATTAATAAATAATTTTAAACAAATAAATATTTTGGGTTATTTCTCAATTTTTTTAACTTTATTTTGCTAAACATTAAAATTTTAAAATTCTAAAAATTTTTTTTATGTAAAACATTTACCCTCTCTTCCCACTCAATCAAAATTGTTCAATTTCCTCCACTAGCTTCAGATTTGTTTCTTTTTCGCGCATTTTTTTTGGAAAGTATCGAGGAAACCAGGCGACTGAGTAGCTTGGAGACCTGCATGTCCAGTCTCTTGGCAACTGAGTCGCGCAGTCGCCGAATATCGGCGACTGGAGTTTCCCGTGTGAATGGCGCCATTGGATTATACATGTCAAGTCTCTTCGCTACCCAGTATCCTAGTTGCTCGGAGATTTCAGTATCCCCGTGTGAATAGAGCCTTACAATACAAAGTCTTCTCTTATTAATTACAAGAGATTTTATAAAAATTAAAAATAGAGACAAATTTCTAAAGATTGAGATTTGAAAACGAGAATTTAACCTCTATTTTTATAAAATCTCTTGTCATTAATAAGTTATTTGGAAACGAGAAATGAATCTTGGGTTAAAAATAAAAAGAATATAAACTAGGTTTAGCCTTGTTTGAAAAGGATGGAATCAATGCTCAAATAGACTGTTCATTAGCCAGTCAATATGTCGTTTAAGATAGGAAGTTTGCGAGATATCTTTGTGATTGGGCAAAATTGCACCCCCTGGAGTCGAGCCAGGACCACTACGCTTTCGCGGCGAGTAGACTACCCCTATCCTAGGGCGCTTGCCTAAACCAAAAAGAATATAATCTCTAATTAATTAACATATTAAAAAATACTGACAAAATATCAAATTAATGACTGTAATATAAAAAAAAACAGACAGCACAAAAGGAAAAGAAAATTTCTTGTATAACAAACAAAATTTCAATATCAAAACGTTTCTAATTATATATATATTAGAAAACGATGAAACTTATGATGGAAATGGAGTTATTGTCTATACATACACTCACGAGCAAAGAAATGCAATCACTCTCTTTTCATTAATTTAATAATTATTTTTGATTCTTTAAAATTTATAAGAAATTTAAATCTAGCAAAGTATTGATGTCTTCGTAAGGGAGATGATTCCATTTCTTTGCTAAATGTTCTAGAAGGTTTACGCGACCGGGGCGTTTGCGAAGATAGGTTTTCTCGTTTCAAGTCGCGTTCAAAATATGAAGAGACAAGGGTGAAGACCGTCATACAGCCGTGACGAAAGGGATGTATCTGTCGTTAATCCAAAAAAGGTCGGGGAAAAAAGAATTGATAAGTTTTCAACAATTCTCTTCTCCTGCTATTTTGATATTCCTTCTTAGAGAGCTAGAAATTTCCTTCTTTATAGTAAATGTCAGTGTAAAAAATCTGGTGTGACTGTCGCACAGCACACAACTTTCTCTTACCTTCGGTAATCGAAAGTTGTGTTCTGTGCTTGTCACACCAGATTTTTTGTGTCGACATATATTTAGTTTCCGCCAATATATTCCCCCCCCCCCCCCGCCAGAATTTAAGATGTCAAATTTATAAACATGGGAAAATATTTATATTTTGTTACCATGGCAACCATTTCTCCTATCTTTCCTATGAAGCACAAGAGTAAAGTGTGCTTCAAACAATTTTGAGGGCAAAATGAGAATATACATTTGAAAGAGCATGTAAAAAATAATTGATTTTTGAATTTTAATCAAAATCGTTAGAGCGAATTTTGAGAAAATCGAAAAAAACTGAAAAAGTACATCAGTAAAGTACTAGTACTTTTTGGCCGATTTTGATTAAAAGCTTATTTTTCCGGTCCCGGGAGGTGTTTAACTTAAATATAAAATTTCAACCTCGTAGCTCAATTCCTTCATGCTTAAAATTGAACACACACACACAGACACACACACAGACACACACACACACACAGACACACACACAGACAGACCATGTCGCAAAAACCACTTTTTTAGATTCAGGGGACCTCAAAACGTGTATATCCATCAAAATCTCGACATCGAATTTTTGACATGAATCCAATACTTTCTCTCTATATATATATTACATATATACATAGGTAAGAGAAAGTAAAAATAAAAACATCAAAATAAACAACTTACCAACTAGCAAAGCGAGATAATGTTGAGTTATCTGGATTAGAAGAGTCTGCTGCATAATGACATCTTGGAAGGTATTCTAAAATAATATAAAAAATATATATAATTAGCATAAAAAAGAAAGTATTTAATTTGTAAGTTAATAGAAAATTCAATTTCTTAAAGCTTACCATTTTGACGATATTTAATCATTCTGCGTTTTCTTTGAAAAAATCAGTCATAAAACAGAATAAGTGTCGTCTTTGACATATATATATATATATATATATTATCGATGGATGTTGAGTTCTCTCAGAGTTCCAATCATATCAGTTGAAGTCAAGTTCTTTGGAAGAAATCACATCTAAAATTAAAAATATCAAAATTAATAAACACATAAATAAAAAAAAAGCAAATTCAAATTTCAAATAGAGTTACAAAATAGCAATGGTTTTTCGTAAATAACATTTCTATATTTGTGCATGAAAAAAGAAAGGGATTTTTTGGTCTTTCCCTCGTGTGAATAAGTTTGTAAATATATTAATCAATTAATAAACTCACTAAATGACAAACAGCAGAAGCACAATCTGAGATGATGTTGAGGTCATCTGGGTTGACGACGAGAGACGAGATGCATCGTGGAAGGAATTCTGAAAAAATGAAAATAATTAAATTAAGAAAAAATCTTCTTTGACAGTAGACGTTGTTCCTTTTCTCGGTCAGTGTGTCTAGGTGGAAGGTGAGTGATTTAAAATAAATTAACTATTTTAATTTATTATAAGAGGTTTTATTTTCTAGGTTTACGATGGAGGCCAATATCATTCATCGTTTCGGCAATCAAGCCTTCCTCAGAACCTACAATTGAAATTTAACAAAGATACATCACTAATATATTTTTTCTTTATATATAATGTTACGACAACAAAAAATAAAGATTTAAATAAAGATTTTTACCTCTAGCATTGCTATTTTGTCAAGTGCCTACATTATATATAAAGAAAAAAATATATTAGTGATGTATCTTTGTTAAATTTCAATTGTAGGTTCTGAGGAAGGCTTGATTGCCGAAACGATGAATGATATTGGCCTCCATCGTAAACCTAGAAAATAAAACCTCTTATAATAAATTAAAATAGTTAATTTATTTTAAATCACTCACCTTCCACCTAGAGACACTGACCGAGAAAAGGAACAAAGTCTACTGTCAAAGAAGATTACATCACCGGTCCAGCATCGTCAAATATTTAAGAAAAAATATTTAAATTAGTAAAGACATAAAAAATATTAAAAGTGTCTTTTAGGAAGAAATATTTATTCTATATAACAGTTTTTTTTTTTTTTAATAGTTGAAAATGAGAGTTTAATTTGTGATTTGGAATTAGAAAATTTTATACCATTATACATATATTCAATTTATTATACTCAAATTTATACCCTATAGCAGGGGTTCCCAACCGGGGTGCCCCGGGACCCAAGGGTGCTGCGAGATATTTATATAAACTAAAAAATATTTCCTATATAGGGTACGAGAAAGTAAAAAAGAGGCCAAAAAAATAAAGTTTTGCTAAAAAAATTAACTTAGTTAGCTATAGTTTAGAATATGCAAATAATAAATACCAATACCTTTTAATCGGTCAGAGATGAGCTGTGTGAGGATTAACGTTAACGCAATGTAATAGCAGAAAGAGAAGAAAACTTCCTTCTCCTGCCTCGATTTGAATGCAACTAAAATTGTTTCCTTATTCTTTCAATTCACATTGAAAAAAAGAGATCCCTTTTATGCGTGGTATGCGTGACTGACGATGACGGCATGAATGTTTTTTCCTCCAATTTCTTCTGAAACAAAGAAATATTTAAATATTGATTATTTTCTTATTCTATCACTTAAAAATTGATTTTAAATATGCAATAAAGCTTATTTTTAATAAAGTATAATTGTTTTACTAATCCCGAAATTCCTTCCTTTATATATAGGCTAATATAATTATTTTACTAATTTTTTGAAAGTAAATTATTTGGGATTCTATTTAATAAGAATATTATTTTTGATTTAAAATCCTAACTTCAATCTAATTAAAAAATAAATAAAAAGAGATCCCTTTCAATTATTTTGCTAATAAAAAGATTGATTTAACATAAAATAAAATATTTTTCTATTCAAAAATCACTCATAATTAAATAGACTATAATTATAAATCTTAATAATAAAAAGTTGAATGAAGAAATTTTGTTATAGATAAAATAAACGGTAGTGAGAAATAAAAAATTTGGCATCTAATTTTATTTTAATGTTTGAAGGCAAAATTTTATCATTATTTGCCGCTTGAATGATCTTTGCTATAATGACAAGAGAGCTACTAATTAAGAAAGATGGTGATTCTGAGGATCTGATTATTAAGAAATATATATATATATATATTATAGAAAACATTTAGATATTAAAATTTTATGTTTGTTGTATAAGAATTTTTCTTTTCTTTTTAACTCAAGATTCGATTCTAGTTTACAAATCTAACTTAAGAAATCTAACTCTATTTTTAATTTTTATAAAATCATCTGAGTTTAACAACACAAGTTCTTCACAACTTATTAATGACAAGAGATTTTATAAAAATTAAAAATTTAAAAATTATATATATATATATATATAAAGGAAGATTACAAAAGTTTGATATTTGCAAACAAGAATCGAATCTTGGGTTAAAACAAAAAAATAAATAGTGATAATAAAACGGAGGAACAGCAAAATATGAATATAATCTCAAGTTAATTTATATATTAAAAAATTCTGATAAAATACAAAATTAATGACTCTAATATAAAAAATAAACAGCACAAATGGAATAATTGTTGTATAACAAACTTAAAATTTTAATATCAAAACATAGTTTGCTTAGGATTAGAAATATTACTATTTATTACTGTAAGTAAAAAAAATAAAGTGATCAAGATAATAAACTTACCAAATAGCAAAGTGAGATGATGTTGAGTTATCTGGATTAGAAGAGCCTGCTGCATAATGACATCTTGGAAGGTATTCTAAAATAATATAAAAATAATATCATTTAACTAACCAGGACTGTGCAAATTGTAGTTGGAAAGGTGATAGGTCTTTTAAGTCCAAATAAAATATATAATTTATATATTTATTTTATTAAAAATCTATTAGATCTCAGACCGTCACGTTTCGGCTACTCTGCTGTAAGGGCTGGATCTAAATGGCAGAATACAATAAATTAAAAATTAAGTAATTGATTTTTATTTAGAATTATATATTTACCTATAAGGTGAGTATTATATTCGCACTTAGATCCATTACATTGAAAGATCTGAGAGTCATATTAATAAATCATGCCAAGCAAACAAACATCACTTTGCTAGTCAATCATATAATCTGATATAATGACGTTCTGAGATCTAATAGATTTTTAATAAAATAAATATATAAATTATTTATATATTTTATTTTGACTGAAAAGACCTATCTCCTTTCCAACTATAAAAATAATAATCATAAAAGAGAAAGTATTTGTAAGTTAGTAAAAAATTAAAAAAGCTTACCATTTTGACGATATTTAATCATTTTGCATTTTCTTTGAAATAATCAGTCATAAACCAGAATAAGTTTCATCTTCTTTTTTTTTTTTTGGATAGATAATTTCATTTCCCTTAGGTATCATAAATAATAAAAAAATGCAATTTGATTGCAATTATTTGACATATATATATATATATATGATCGATGGAAGTTGTGATCTCTCAGAGCTCCAATCATATCCGTTGAAGTCAAGTTCTTTGGACGAAATCACATCTAAAATTAAAAATATCAACATTAATAAGCACATAAATAAATATGATAATGAATTAAAATTATAAGTGTTAAAAGGTATTAAAAAAAAAAAATAAATAAAAAGATAGGATGGATTCAATGAATTTTAAAATCTGCTTGAAATGACAATTAAAAATTTCAAAAATAATTTATAATATGAATGCTTCTAGACTAAAATATTGCATAAAATATTTCAATATAATTATTTGAATTAATTAATCTCTAGATAAAGGGTCAGATAATATTTACTCCCTATTCACTATCCATTATCTGTCTCTTCTTCTAAGTTCAACTAGGAATTATTATTTTTTAAATTCATTAAATAATATGGTTTATAAACTCGGAATATTCGAAATAATAAAAATAATTTAAAAGAAAACACACATTATTTTTTATAGCATGAAAGTGAAAAAATTTATTTGACAAAATTATTAGTGATTTCGAATGAATTAATAAAACGAATAATCTATTTAATCTATATAATTTGCATTTCAAAATTAAATTAAATATGAAAATAAAACGATTGAAAGAAATGAAATATTAAAAAATAAGAATAAAATTAGTGAGGAAGAGGGCGAGGGCGGAGGGCGGGCGGCGGCCAGCCGACGGCCCCGGGGCCGCCGCGGGCAGCGGGCGGCCCAGCCCCCCAAGCCCCCCCGCCCATAGGGAAAAAAAAAAAGAAAAAAAAAGAAAAAAAAAAAAAAAAAAAAAATATAAGAAATATAATTATATAAAAAAAAACATTTTTTTTTATTAAAGAGGGAAAAAATTTATTTTAAAAAAATGTTTTTTTTTTGGGAGGGAAAAAAAATAAAAAAACCCAAATATTTATTATATATAATATTTTTGTTTTCAAAATTAAATTAATATGAAAAAAAAAACAGTTAAAAAAATGAAATATTAAAAAATAAGAATAACATTTGTCAGGCAGACAGAGGTTATTCTGTTGAATCACGAGTTTATAATATTTGTATTATTTTATTTAATGAATTTATTGAAAATAATAATTCTGAACCAATTAAACAAATATTTACATGCATTACTGACCTTATAAATGAAAATAGATGAGATGAAATAATAATAAATTAGTCGATGTGATGACATTTGAGTCGAGACTTGCTGCTGGGCAAAGTCATGGAAGAGATAAAGAGACGCTGCATTCGATCTCCTTTTCAATGCGGCCAAAGAGGCTTCGATGTTTTATTACTAGTTGGGAAAAAAATTATAATTAAAATAAAGATAATTAAATATGGATGGTTTTATTAATTTAGAAAACTTTATTTTAACATATAAAAAATTGGAGAGAATTATCATGCCAAAGAAAACATGTCACATATCAGGAGTTTTATCTATTTATTTTATTATAATTAATGAATTTATTGAATACGAACAAATTAAATTAATTCTTACCTTAAAATATGAAAATAAATCTTTAAAAAAATCAAATAAAATAAGTTTTTAGATTTTTAAAATAATTTTTATTTTAAATTAGCTATTTAAAAAATTCAGATGTATTAATTTTTTTAAATGTCATCGTGCCATTTTTAACATGTTAAAAAAATTATTTAAATTATATTCTCAATTCTTTTACGCGGTCGAAATAAATTTATTTTATATTGAAGTTATTGTTTCTTAATATTTCAGGATGCTGCAAATTCAATTAAAAAAATACTCAAAGAAATGGATTGGAAAGGAGTGGGGGGTGGGAAATAGAATATTTGGTGGGGGGGGGGATGGGGGGACATGGGACCAGCTATTCTCCGGTGGGCCTGGAAAGCCCCATATTTACTCAATTTTTCTTAGGGCAGGGAGCTTTGTGGGGTGGGGGGGGGGGGGCACGAGCCTTTTGTGCCCGGCACCCCCTAGTTAAGCCCATACAAATGGGTCTCTAGCTATGGACGTGCGACTTTGTTGCTAGGTGTCTACTAGGCTTTATTGCGCAAAAAAAGTTTTCCCACTTGTCTTTTTTTTTAAGTGTCTTGGAAGGGGTGGGTCCTCAAACTTTTGGCACCCTCCAAACAGAAATCCTGGCTCTGCTTTACATATATTTTTTTATTTGAAATAAATAAACTACCCTTAATTTTAATATTTAAGGAATTTTTTCATTTATTTATTTATTTTTTTCAAATCTTTTATAAAACGAAAATAATTAAAAATATCACGTTTTTTTTTTAAATCTATTAACAATGATATTTTCAATATTTCTTTTTTTAAATAATATTCATTCAGTGCTTTCGGTATAAATTACATAAAATGATTGTTATTATTATTATTAATATTAATATTATTCACAAATACGACTTTATAAGATACAAAACATTTTATAATACAATTCAGGCCCTTTTTTTTTAATTATCTTAATTATTTAATAAGGTATTATAGAATATAAAATTTTAAAATTACTTTATAATACATACATATATTTTTATATATATATGTTTTGTTATATTTATATCGTTGGAAAAAAGTAGCGAATTCAGAATTGGGAAGTGTGGAATTACTAAATTAAAAAAAAAAAACTATTTTGTAATTTGAATAAAAACTTAAATGTAGGTTTAAAATAAGTTAGTATAATAATTACAAAAATTTCTCACTCAACCCTGAAAAATTCGTAAATCGCCACTTCTGATTAAATTTTTGAAAATTTCACATTAAAGTACAAATTTATTAAATTTCAAAATGGATGAGAGTCAGGGATTAGATTTAAAAATATACTTACAAATATTTGGCACTCGATTTCCAAAAAAAAAAAATATATATATATATATAAATACAAATACCGGTATATAAAAATATATAATTAAACATATTAATAATATTAGTTGTTTCAATCTCTAATATCAGAACTTGAGTGAAGTGATGAATATATGGGACAGCCTGATAAATAATTCGATTACTTTAAATAGAATGAGGAAGTGAATCATCGTCTTTTCTGAAATAAAAGCAAAGTATTACAAAAAATAATTATTAAACAAAAAAAATATCAACACTTCACCTGGACATTTTGTGAGTGAAGTGTTGATATTTTTTGTTAAATAGGCGCTGAAGATGATATCATTATATTGATATCGAAATATTTGAATTGAATAAATGCAATTAAATCAAGAAGCCAATTTGAAAAGTTTTTACTTTATATATGAGGCCATCAGCGCAGAACGGCCTAACTAACCCACATTTCACTTTCTTGGTTTTATGCCTTAGTATCTATTAAATCGTGAATTCCAGAGTATCACAGTACTACTTTTGATACAGTAGTACAGTGCAGTACTGTTCTGGAATATAAATACTAAGGGATAAAACCAAGTAAGTGGGTCAGGAAGTTCTGGCGCTGAAGGCCTCATATGTATATATATATAAGGATAAAACAAGTTTCTCACTCAAGTTCTGATATTTGTAAAAAAAAACAATTGATTATTAAAAAAACATTAATATCAGTTTGATGCTGATGATGGTGAAATTATTCTAGATTGTTAAAATAATGAATAAGTTAACAATTTGTCATATAATAATCAATTTCGAGACAAATAGAAGAAATTTTTTTTTTTTTTTTTAATCTTACAAAAGGCCTTATTTTTATTTTATTTTATATTTTTTTTTAAGTATTGGTTGAGCACTTAATATTAAGAGAATGGCAGTGTATAATTACAAATATACAATTGGCTTATAAAATTCAGATTTATTTTATTTATACTAAAATTGCACTAACTGGGCCTTTTCCTGAAATTTTATATAAAAATTTTTTATGGCACTATAAATATAAAAAACAATTTACAAAACATTTAATTTATGAATATTTAAATATAGATATAATAATAATTAAAAAAGAGAGTTCGATTATGAGTAATTAAACTACTAAATAAATTAATAATATCGTTTTTTTTTTTTTTTGTATAAGTCAGGAATTTAGTGCAATTTTAGTTCATTTTTTTTATTTTATTAAAATAAAATTTCAAGCATAACTAAAAATTGATGAAAAAGATTTAATCAAATGGATATCAAAATTTTAACCATTTGATGATAATTATAAAGAATTGTAAACGTCGATTTTATACAGAAAAATTTTTTTTTGGAATCCAGAGGGAAGGTTTGGGGACAAACCCTCCCTCTTCCTGGAGAGATAAAAGGAAAGCTTCTAGAACATTTTAATTTAAGAAAAGCTTTGCATTTGTTTAACATTTAAACACATATAATCAAAAAATTCACCCGAGGATCCTGCTTAATGACAAAGAGAAGAATCTTTTTTAAAAATTCATAAGTCCCCTCCACTTCCTCCACTCAGAAGCAAATCTTTCTTTAAAAAAAATCATAATTCTTCCAGAGACAAATCTTGATTCTGCCTCCGGAAAAAAAAATTTATACACAAATCCCCACAGGGATTTAACAAATGGTATTAAAATAGCTGAAGGACAAACACCATGTATTTCCCCATAGGGAGGCTATTTTAATGTTGGGGTAGGTAAGTTATCAAAACGACCCATGGAAGGAAGAGCCGGAAAATGAATTTGAAAAAATTGAAATACTACATTAGTAAAGTGTACTTCAAACAGTTTTCATGGCAAAATGAGAATATACATTTTAAAAAATAGTTGATTTGTGAATTTTAATCAAAATCGTTCCAGTGAATTTTGAGAAATTCGAAAAAATTGAATAAGTACAGTGAGGGACATTATTAAGTCCCACTCATCCATTTTCTACTTGTTGATTATTTAATTGTTTTTATAAAAATTTTTATTGGAAATTTTCTAGGTTTGAACCATGAAAGTTTCCATTAAAAAATATATAAAATTTTTTTTTTAAGCATTGAAATAATCACATGTAGAAAAGACATTGGGTGGGACTTAAAATTGTCCCTCACTGTACATCAATAAAGTGTACTTCAAACAATTTTCACACATAGACAGACAGATCAATATGCGGGACCCACTTTTTTGGACTCAGGGGACCTCAAATCATGTATATCCACCAAAATCTCAACATCGAATTTTTGACATGATCGCCAATACTTTCTCTTTATATATATATATTAAATATATAAGAGAAAGTAAAAAACAAATAAAATCAAATTTCTATTATTACCTATGGATTACGATTTGATTTTTTCAGCATCTGAGGCCATTACTCCTTTAATCAATTTGACGATTTAGACCAGGACAAAACAAAGCGACGTTTACAATTGGAATGTACTTTTAGGGAGTACATCAGTCAATATCAGTTTTTTTTTTAATTATTACATTATTATGAAATCACATGGAATCAAATTTAGATCGCTTCAATGATTGATAAGTCTATTTACAAAATGATTTAAAAAATATTTTAAACTAATCAAAATATAAAAAGCGATTTATTTTTTTAGATCTAATCTTAAGTTATTATATAATAATAATTAAAAACTAAATAGTGATTATAAATCTTAATAAAAAAAAGTATAATTAAATAAAACACTTGTTTAGTCGTTAAAGATTCCAAAAAAAATTACACACCCATCACAATATGAAATTTTTCTTTCTTGCTTCCACTTTTGTCTATTTAAAATTTAAAATACTGAAAGGCTTGAGAACGAACGAATACTAAAGCACTTGTTTAAAAAAAAATGTTTGAAGGCTCGGAGTTTAAAAAAAATGAATTTTGTTTTTAACATTCAAACTCTGAGGCTGTGATAGCATTCAAGTCCTTCATGAGTCCTTCGAGATTAGCCATTTCTTGATTGAGCTCCTCGGTGCTATACGAAGGCTGATCCGGGATAATAAAATAATAATAAATAATATATAAAGAAAAAATAAAAAAAAGATTTTTTTTGTTTAATTGCGGCCCAATGGATTCACCTGTAGTTTGGCCGTTTCGTCAGCCGTCGCAGGTCCTGCTCCGGTGCCCACACGATTTTTCGCACCTACACAAGCCCCGCCACTACCACCAACAACACCACCACTTCCTGGTGGGGTACCTGTCGTAGAGAGCAAACCCGCCTTCTTATATGGGCTTGAAGACGCTTGAGGACGAACTAAAAAAATAATTTTAAAAAACATATTAGAAGTGAGAAGAGAATAAAGTTGTTTTATTTATTTATTTAAGGTCTTTTTCGCCATTTAGACCTCGTCTCTATTTATTTCAATTTTTTGGTAGCCAATTAAATTGAAACAAATTTTTATCGCATGAGACGGGATGCGAACCCGCGACCCTTGGTACAGGTCAGCAACTAACCCCTACACCAAGGTCCGAGGGCCAATAAAGTCGTTGTTACACTGCCATGTCAACAAACCTTTCAATTTAAATAAAATAACAAGTTTGCGAGATATGCTTGTGTTTAAAATTGGGCAAAATTGCACCCCCTCTTGAGTCGAACCAGGACCTCCACGCTTTCGCGGCGGGTGGACTACCCGGGGCTGGCCCAATGTATATATTGACTGGCTAATGAACAGTCTATTTGAGCATTGATTGAAAAATTCCATCCTTTTCAAACAAGGCTCTACCTAGTTAAATAAAATAAATTTATTACGACCTGCTTAGAGGCACAAGTTCTCGGTGGCTAGGTCCAACAAACACAATACAAATTCAAATACAATAACAACAAATAAAAAAAAAAAACAATTATCAAAAATTCTCAATCAATTTTGTATGTATCTTGACTACTTTAATTTTGTAACTCTTGGGTAAAAAATACATTCTGTTATAATAAAATTGTTTTAAATTAACAATATAGTTTCCAGATTGCAGGAGATGGAATTCTCAATTTATAAATAAGGAAACACAGTGGCGTCATTTGTGTGCGTCACCTATTATATAAAGATTTAAAAGAGAAAAATAATTTTTCCCACACATAATAAAAAATGGAAAAAACGAAAAATGTTTATTAAATGTTTTGAATATAGGCGTACTAGTACTTTACTGATCAGGGGCGGATTAAAGGGGGAGGGCAATCCCCCCCCCCCCCGAGATGTAATTCAAAACATTATACAAACTAGTAATCTAAAGAAATTATGATTTCCGCTCTTTAATTTCAATTGAATTTGTTACCAATCAATTTAAATAAATAGGAAAGCGGTCTAAATGGCCATAGATGCCAACAAAGTCCTTAAATAAAAAAAATAAAAAAAAAAAAAAAACCGCCCCCCTCCGACAAAATTGCATTAATCCGCCCCTGTTACTGATGTATTTTTTTAGTTTTTCCAATTTTCTTAAAAATTCACTTTGATTTATTTCAAATTTTAAGTAACAAATTGAAATTAAGCTAAATTTTGTCTTTGGGCTATTTCGAGTACTAGTACTTTACTGAGGTATAATACTTTTTTAGTTTTTTCCAATTTTATCAAAAGAAAAAACCACCGAGCTCCAGCTCGGTCATCCCGTTATAATAAAAAGAGGAAAAATAATTTAATTTAATTAATTCATTAAATTTCAAGTCACTGGTGACATTTCGGTTCTGATTTAAACCAGCATCCGAACTATGGTTTTCTTAAGTTGTATTGATGAAGAATTTGATTTAATTTAATAACTGAGTTAAATAATGCAAATAACCAGCAATTCAACAAGTGGTCTGAAATTTAATAAATTAATAAAACTCCAAAAAGTGTTGGCTTTTACTTTAGATAGAAGGAATATCTTGGAACGTATACGTGCCTATATGTTTTTGTTGAGGCGTGGATGGGGCTGATTGAGGAGGAGGTGCAGGCACGCTAAAACTCTTAAGCGGATGCCCCTGAAGGCGTTTCCCCATCGAACCCGAACTTGGATCGGATGTCCCGGAAGTTCCCGGGCCCATACCAGCACTAGAAAAGAACAAAAAGTTTTTTAATTATTTATTAAATATTAAAACTTTTTCTTATCTAATAAACAATTAATAATAACTAAGCGCAATTTTTATTAAGTAATCTTATTTTAAAATCTAAAACTAGTTTTAAAAAAAATTTTACTGTATTTATTAAGGGACAATACTTTTTTTGGGTAGATGAAATATTTCAACTAGTATATATGGACCCTGTTACGCAATAGTGTGTCAAGCGCCAGCTACCGAGTTTTGAGAAAATCAACAATAAAGTTTTTTGTTTTCATTGGATTATATATAATTTTTTTTGTCAATTGTGCAAGTAACATTAAATATAAATTTTTTTAGGACATATTTCATAAAAAATACTAATTATATTCCGTGCTTAACTCAATTTTTGGCGCTTGACACACTAGTGGGTAACAGGGTCCATATATAGTATTTGGTAAAGATATTGACAGGGCCACAAGGGGACTTTTTAATTAAAAAAAAAAAAAAAAAAAACTTGAATTTTTACAGAAAAATAATAGTGAATAAAATTTTTCTATAATTTGGAGAACTTAAATTGGCCCAAGGGCGGATACAAGGGCCCCCCCCTTGTATCCCCCTCTGAGATTTGAAAAAAATTTTTTCAAAAATACTTTTTTTCGAAAAAAAAATGTATTTTTAATGTAAAATTTTACAAATTATTAATTTGTTTAAGTATTAATACTTAAAAATTTGATTTATATTTATATTCTGGCAAACAAGTACAGAATGCGCCTTTAAATTACCGAAATTAAGAAAAAAATGTGTGCTGTGCGACCACTCACACCAGATTATCCCCCCCCCCCCCCCGAGAAACACCTCTGGATCCGCCACTAAATTGGCCGACCTTTTCTTTTCTGTCCGGAAAGACCAACCTCAAAACCTAGAAATTTTATTCACTATTTTTTTTTCTTTAAAAATTCATAAATCTGCTTATCACTTGGACAAGTAAACTCGAGAATCTTCTAATAATGAAATCATTAAGCCGGTATTTTTGATGTATAACTAGCTAGTGGTAAGCCATCGGTATTCAAAAAATATTAAAATAATTACTGGACTCAGCTACTGAAAAGGAAATTAAAAAAACAAAAATTAAGTTTTCTGAGATATTTTTTTTAACGAGGTTCAGCACTGTCATGTCAAAATAATAAGCTACTTACTGAAAGGGAATAAAATTAGGTATTAAAAATTTAAAATTAACAAAAAAAGAAATATGTTTTAAACTTTTTTGCCCTCTGATGCTATTAATAAATGGACCATTTATTTTGAAAGTGGTGTAAGTCCATTAAAAAAAAAAAAAAATGAGATATCACATAATTTATGCTTAAATTAATGTAAATTTTTTATGTATAACTAAATTTCTTATAAAATTCCCATGTTCTGTACCCCCCCCCCCAATTGAAAATTGGTCGCTAAATAGATTTTTTAATAAACAGATATGTTAACCTTTCATTTTCTGGAAACAATAGAAAATGGACTTACACCACTTTCAAAATAAACGGTCCAAACAATGGATGTTAATTTACCTATATGTGACCGATGGAGGATGTATTGGCTGGCACGTGACACTTATAGGAGGCGGAAGCGCCGTTACAGTGTCGTATCCTCCTTGCATTGAATATGGATTTTCAGGCGATTGGGCTAAAAAGAGAAAAATATAAAATTAAAAAAAAAAAAAATGAAGTTCCTTATAAATAAAAATAAGATAATATACCTGCTTGATCAAGAGTGACATGCGCCCTTGAGATGGTGTATTGAGTTCGAGGATACATCGGTCTCACTTCTACTGGCCCCGGGGGTTGTTGGAGACTTGACCCTGATAGAGAGGGTGCCGTAGAAATAGCTGAAAAAAAAGAAGACGGTATTAAAAATAACAAAATTTTTTTATAAGTCATATCTCATTGATTTTTATTAAATTTACTGTAGAATACCAAGATCTGGAGTAGGTTTATTTAATAAATATTAGACAACTGAATTTTATTTTTGTTTTCAAATAGATTGTGAATTGGAATATAAATAATTGTAGTCGAAATTCAACTAAATATATCAAATATTTTATTATTCGTTTAATAGAATTTGCTTCAGTGTGCTGGTCTCCTTATTACTAAATACATATAAATAGGATTGAATAAAGGATTGAAGAGGAAAGCAGCCAGGCAGGGAGCCTCTATTAAATTAAACCCCTTTTAAGCCGATTTAATAATGACCGAAACGTTTTGCGTAAAAATTAATAGAGGCTCTCTGCCTGGCTGCTTTCCTCTTCAATCCTTTATTCAATTCTACACAGCCACTTTCTACATTAAATAGGATTGAATTCAAAGAAGATTAGTTTATTATATTAATAGAAATTTTTTTAATAACCTATTTATACTGTGGCAATGCAAAAACTCTCCGATAAATCGGATTTGTATTAATTATAATGATATGGCTAGGGATTACGATCTTCCGGAAGTGTTGATCTTGTATTAGTTCTAATAATAAAAAAATATTTTATTTTTATATAAATTTGTTTGTTATTTTTTGTCTTCACTACAATTATTATTATGAATAATACAATTTTTTTTTTTTTTGTAAAAATATAAACGCTGCCAGCGCCCCTTTCTGTCGCCCCCTAGGCCCCCCCCCTCCTGTTGAAGCACTGTTTGTATTATTATTCTTTTCATCTTTATTAAGATTTGTTTTCTATCAATATTTTATATATAATATATATGTCAATAATAGTGTTATCTTAACAAGGGCGGATACAAGGGGTAAAGGGGTAATTACCCCCCCCCCCGAGATTTGAAAAAATACTTTTTTTTTCAAAAAAAAAAAAATTATAATTTTAAAAATTAATACTTAAAAATTTGATTTGTATTTATATTCTGGCAAACAAGTACAGAATGCCCCTTTAAATTACCGAAATTAGGAAATAATTGTGTGTTGTGCGACCAGTCACACCAGATTACCCCCCCCCCCCCGAGAAACACTTCTGGATCCGCTCTTGTATCTTAATTCATTTACTGCAAAGGACATTTATATCTAATTAAGTACATATAAGTTTGTTTGTATTTTTTTTACTCAGAGCCATTTCTTCATTAGTATTAATTTAATGTGAAATGGCCAGATTTCTTTCTGTAAATAAATAAATAAGTCAAGAGGCCAATTTCTTCTTCCTTCCCTTTGGACTTGGCAAGTCAATTAAACAAAAACTGTGAAATTTTACGTCCGTCCGTTGTCATCTTAAGTAAATTTATTCCAAGGGAGAAAAATACACCAGAATGTTTTTATTATAACTAAAAATTAGCTCAGGCATATGTCAAAACCGAAATATTAATAAATATAAAATAAAGAGAGAGTGCAAACTAAGGGTAGGAGCTACTCACAATCTCGAATTCGTGCGTCAGAAGGCAAAGCAAGAGGTTTAGGAGGTCTTCCTCGTCGTAGAGTTGAAGTTGCTGGCTCGTCGTTTTGCGGAATGGCTAATAACATCGAGCAGGATTTTTTTGTTTTTTTAGGGGACATGCAGAACAAAAAACGAGCAGGAGGCATGAGCAGAATAAAATTTCATTATTATTATTTTTTTTTTAAATTAAAGAAATATAAAACAAAAAAAAAAAACACTTGAATGAAGTATTGGTGGATTTAACGGAATAAATAATTTCCTTTGCTATCATTATCTAAAAATAAATTCTAAAATTATAATATTTTTGATAATTTCCAACAATTTTATTTGTCAGTTAAAAGCCTACAAGGACTAAAATTGTGTTCGAAATTTTGACTCCTTTCGGCATTTCTTTTCTTTGCTGCTCCCGTACTTGATCTTTACCAACTCAAAAATTAAAATATTTTTATGTATTCTTGAACATCTTCATCCCTCCTTCTGTTTCTGCCCTATTCTTCTGGGGGGGGGGGGGGGGGGGGGCCCCCCCCCCAAAACTTTCCCTGTTCTATCCTCTCAAACGATTTTCGTATTTGTGACTCCTATTAATAAAATAATTTTCTGTTTAATTGCGGTTGATTTGTAAAAATTGTAACGTTTCGGCCACTCATTCTGTGGCCTTCTTCAGGTACAATTCAGTTAAGATTACAAAGGTTGTTACATCTGATCTAATCTAATTTGTAATGAGAAACAGGATGAATAAAGAAGAGCAGCTAGTATTTGTTTCATTTATTTAAGGCCCATTAAGCTGACGTTTCGGTCTCGGTTAACTTAATGGTTATGAATTATATAATTGAGTTTTTTAAAATTTGTCTTATATTGACAGCCCATAAGCTCTGAAGATGGTCTCGACCGAGACCGAAACGTCAGCTTAATGGGCCTTAAATAAATTAAACAAATACTAAATCTACTTTTCTCAACATCTAATTTGTAATCTCAACTGAATCTTTGTAATTTTAACTGAATTGTACCTGAAGAAGTAAGTCCTCAGAAGGGGGCCTTTATTAAGAAGGGCCCCAAAAAAAAAAAAAAAAAAAAAAAACCCCCCCCCCCCGACAAAATTGCATTAATCCGCCACTCCTCAATGAGGGGCCGAAACGTTGTAATTTTTACGAATAAACCACTGTCAAGCCGAAAATTAAATTCGTTTATTAATAATAACAACTGTAAAAGCCTAAACTCCAAAATGTGACTAATTCTTAAACAATTTCTAAACTAACGTTCGCATGCAAAAAAAAATATTTTCTATACGAAATCCACCAGAGATCAAGTGTTTAAAAAAAAACTAAAAAAAATTATTATCATAGTGCATAAAATCAAAAAGAGAGAAAGAAACTCACCGATATAAGATGAGACATAAGTGCGTTTATCAAGAGAATTTGTTCCGGTGGGATGATGCAATGCAGGTGGTTCCGGAGAATCGAACTCATGTCCAGAAGATCCGGGACCTGTTCTTGGTAAGGTGGTGGCACCTTGGACACCTGACGGTCCGCTATCCACTGATTGAGTCTTCTCAAGGGCCTTCAACTCCATTTGATCGTGGTGGATCCATAAATCAGGCGGTTTTATATTTGTTTTATTCGGTTTATTTTTATTCGGATTCTTCATATATCTAAAAAAAAAAAATATGAAATTTTAAGTATTATTACTGCATGCAGAATAGACTTTTTTCTTTAGCTCATATTTTAAATCAAAAGTAGTGATATCTAATCTTTACTGAAATGCTTAAACACATTTATTTACAAGGGCGGTCCCAGAGGGGGGGGTCAAGGGGGTCGTGACCCCCCCAAAATCTTTTTTTTTTAACATACACTTTTTTCCCACTCACTCTCCCATTCACACAATCTTTTCGGCAACTTAGGCCATTTAAGACTTAAACGATACTCATATTTGATTAATATATATTTATTGCTATAATTTTTGCTTCCAAACTGAGATATTTTTTAAACTCTATTCTCTATTATTATTATTTTTTTTTTAAATATAATAGCCAGGGCCGTAGACAGGGGGGGCAGGGGGGTTATATCGAGTAAAAGTATCGATTCCTCAGTGTTATCGTTTCATCCCTATTCGAGTAAATATTATTCAATTTAGCTAAAACTTTGGCATTTTCATTTTCTAGACAATTGGCAAATTTTTTTGCTATTTATCGATTTTTTCTATAGTAAAATTATTAATGTTTCAATGATAAATTAGCGAGTCCTTCACTACCCGGATGGGCATAGAGGATATGCGCCAGTGTCGCTGTGTGAGTATTAAAACAGGCTAGAGGCCCGTGGGTGGAGACCGCGGTCCCCTCCTCACAGTCTTGGGTCCAGGGACTCGAGTCCCGTCACTCCAAGGCTGTGGGGCATCGGATCAAAATCAAGCCCCGGGAATGTGAGTCGGAGTAGGATAAACGCGTACTCGCCCACACCCCTCATGATTTACCAAGGGGCTAGCCTGCGTTTTCAGACTGTGACGGCATATGCACGGGGACATAGCTATCCAGTGATACTTGCGAGCTAACCATTAGGTGTGAGCAGAGGGGATCCTGTGGCCAGGGGAATTACTCTGCTCACCCTTGGCTTGGGTATGGGGACAGAGTCCCCATCGTCAATTGACGCAAAAATCTTCCTACCACAACGGGTAGAGCGATGGAGAGGGTAGTGCGTGAATAGGGCAATTTGCTTAACTCGAGTCAAGCAAATCATCGTACTCAAGAAGCACAGTCTCCTCCCTTGATTGGAAAAAATTCATTCAGAGCTATATATATTGACCTTCTGAAAATTTCACTCCCTCATGTTTATATTATAAATAAATGAAAGTAAAAATTTATTATTGAATATTGTAAAAAAATAAAATTCTTATTTTGAAACGCCATATATTCTCTACAAAGTTAGTTTTGTAAAAAATTGATAAATGCTTTCAATTTTTTGTTTGAAATTTTTTTAATATAATTTAAAAGGTTATTTTACTATTGGAGCCATCTTTTGACGATGACGTCACAATGCTTGCACTCTTTATTTGTGTAGTATTTAATGTTCTGTCTTTTCCCATTCGCCAACCAGTTTGATATTATATTGAGTTTGTATTTATAAATTATTTTACTATATCTAGCCATTTATTTTTCTTAATTTCAAGTCTATTATGATTATGCTAATCCCTTTCATAATATTTTCAATAAGTTAGTTTTTCTTTTTTTATATTACTTTCTCTTACCAAGGGCGGTCCCAGAGGGGGGTCAAGGGGGTCGTGACCCCCCCCCCCAAAATCTTTTTTTTTTTAACATACACTTTTTTCCCACTCACTCTCCCATTCACACAATCTTTTCGGCAACTTAGGCCATTTAAGACTTAAACGATACTCATATTTGATTAATATATATTTATTGGGGTCCAGGCCCATTTATTTCTACTATAAAAAAAAAAAAAAAAAAAAAAAAAAAAAACAGTGACCCCCCCAAAATGTAAGGCTAGGACCGCCCTTGTTTATTTATATACAATTTTTTGTGATGGAACATTAATTACAAAAATAATAAAAAATACTTTTTTTTAATAATTTATGAGTATGTTAATTTGGGGGACGTACTCGGGATCTCCAGTCGATCCGGAGCATCGGTGTGTTTTGCACCAGACCTTCGACCATACAAACAAATTTTCATATACAGTTGGCATTCTCTTCTGACAAAATCGAAGTAAAAAGAAAAATTTCTCTTGTTTCTGGTTGGTCCGATAGGATTCCGGGTTCGATCCCTGGGAGCGAGCTTTGGCCCATCAACAGATAAACATACTCACATAAATTATTAAATATACCTATGACTTATGAAATCCAAATCTTGACATTCAGTGAATATTAATTTTTTATTCTCAAATCTCACAAAAACTATTTAATTAAAAATAATTTTGTTTGAAATAATAGGCTTTAAACTTAAACCTCTGCACCAAAGGACAAGGACTTCATCTTACTAGACGAGAAAAGATACGTTAAATAATTAAATAATTAAAAGTATCCCTTACCCTTTTTTTGTGTGCTCAGCTCCTTTTCGTCGGCAACAAACGACTAGAAATGTAATCGTGACGGCAAAAACTAACGTCAAGAAACATCCTAGGACGATATAAATGATGTTCTGGTTGTTGAGAGCTCCTCGGCCATCTAAACGAAAAAAAAGAATTATTAATCTATTTGGAATTTTGATTCTTTATCTTATATAAAAAAAAAGAAAGAGAAAGATAAAAAAAAAACACATGCAAAGTGAGTGCGTGTGCGTGTAAACTCACCTTTATTTGTGAGACTCCTTTCGACAAACAATCCGTTGCCTACAAAGTCAAAGTCACGTGAAACAACAACAACAACAACAAGCAATACAAATTTAAATTAAAATAACTTAAAAAAAATATATATATTTATAAATAAATAATTTTTTTGATATTGCATTCTAAAGTGAAAGATTAATAAAAAATAATAATAATAACAATAATGAATAATATTACCAATACAACAATAATGAAATTATTCACATTCACAAAATCATTCCAAAGAAGAAATTTTTTTTCAAAAATAAAATAGACAAACCGAAGAAATGTTGGAAAATTAATTTTTTTAATGCTGATAATATATAGAGAAGTAAAATTTTATTTGCAAGATTTTTTTTTATAATTTAACTATTTTATTTAGGGCCGGTTGCTTCACTTCTAATCAACTAGCAAACTTATCCGACCAATAGAAAATCATCGATATAGTAATCAAGAACACGCTTAACCCAGTAGCGTAACGTTTTTTAGCTGGGCCCCCCCCCCCGACAAACCTTTAATTCGGGCCCCATTATTAGACCTTACAAAAAATATTTTTAAAATACAGTATATCCCTGAACCCTGAGGGCCCCGGGCCCTTTCAAAGACAAATTTTCATTAATTTTTTTTTTTTGTTTCTAAATTTTTCCGTTTTCACCGGAGCCCTGAGGAGATACAGTTTTTTTAGCCCGGCCCGGCCCGTGGGCCCCCAAGGTCCGGGGCCCCCCCGCATCGCGGGGTCTGCGGGGGCGTACGTTACGCCACTGGCTTAACCTTCGAGTTAAAAAAAAAAATGAGTTTTTTCACGTACAATGAGCTATCTGAGGTATAAGGAAAGATTTGTGAAGTTAGCAACTTAATAAAGGCATTATTAATAAAAATTATTAAAAATTGAAATTAAGCCTTCGGGACTTGGTGTAGTTGGTAGCGTGCTGGCCCTCTATAAGGGTCGCGGGTTCCGATCCCAGGCAGTCCGATGATTTTATTTAAGCCATTCTTTTCAAAATGGATTAAATAAATATGCCTGGACCCCCAATAGAAAATTACTAAAATACTGAGTATCGTAAAAAGTCTTATATGGCATAAGTTTCCGAAAAGATTGTGTCTGTGTGTTTAAAAAAAAATTAAAATTAATTAAAATAAATATAAAAAAAATGTAAGTTCATGAATTAAAAAATTTGCCCTCGGGCTTGGCGTAGTTGAACTTTGAGTATTTGCCAACCAACTACGACTTGGGCTCTTATTTAATCACATGTTTAGCTTAACTCGAAAGTCCTAGTTAACTAATTTATCCAAGGGATAGCTAATTGATTAGAAGTGAAACAACCGGCCTTTAAAATAATGTTTGTTTTTGTTCATGCGTTAAACATCAAAAATGGCAAATGCAAAGTGAATAGAAAAAAAAAAAAAAAAAAAACCAATAAATCACTTACTTGGCGGAGTAATAAAAGTGACAATATTCGAGACAGGTCCATATCCTTTTTTATTTCTTGCCTGAATTTTAAAATAATATGTTTTATCTGGCAAAAGTCCTTTAATTGTTGTTGTCATTTTATCACCAAGTACGCCTTCGACCGCCCAATCACGGTCTTTGAGTGTATTATCCGTCGTATAGAATATCACGTAGCCTAAAAGAAATTCATAAAAAATCAAAATAATTATCTCATAACCAGGAGAATCTTTTAATTAATAAACAAATTAATAATTCACCTGTAATTACACCATTCGGCTGTTTTGGTGGTTGCCAGTTAAGATTCACAGCATTTGGCGTATTCTCTAAAGGCACAACTGTGAGATCTCTTGGTTGTGAATTTGGAGCCGCTTCTTGAGTCATATTTAGAACAACCATAGACCAAGGCGATTCTCTACGGCCCTGTAAAAATATATTTATCAATTAATAAAGTATATTTGTTATATTGGGTTATTGGCTTATTAACATGATTATTTTTACCAAAATTAATAGGCAGACAGGACGGTAGGGGATATGACTATTGGCAATCACTAGAAAATTTTTTTTAATTAAAAATCTTAAACAAAAAAAAAATCTGGTGTGACTGGTCGTACAACACACACCTTTCGATTACCGTAGCTAAGTGCTTGTCACACCAGATTTTTTTTGTGTCGAGATATACTGTATTTAGTTTCCCAGAGCACTTTAGTTCCAAGCTGGCGTTTTAAATGTTGACTGTTTGAAATAAACTATGGTTATTTTTAAAAATTTTAATCTCATATTTGGATATTTTATACACAATATAAATGCAAAATTTCATAAAGAATTGGAAAAAAATAAAAAAAATAAATAAAAAGGGGGATCCCTTTTGAATCGAAATTAACATGCAAATCCCCTAGCGATTTAACATTAGCTCATTGGAAGGAAGAGCCGGAAAATTAATTTGAAAAATCTGAAATACTACATCAGTAGGCTACTTCAAACAATTTTCAGGGCAAAAATGAGAATATACATTTTAAAGAGTATTAGAAGGAGAATAAAAGAGAGAGCAGGTAATTTTATTTTCTTTTATTAAACCCCCATTGCTGACGTTTCGGTCCTGTTTAGGGCCATCCTCAATCTTTTTATTCTCCTTCTACTACATCAATTAACCAGCTATATTAAAAAAACCTCCAATATTAAACATTTTAAAGAGGATCTATAAAATAATTGATTTATGAATTTTAATCAAAATCGTTAGAGTCAATTTTGAGAAAATCGAAAAAAATGAAAAAGTACCTAAAGCACTAGATCTTTTTGGCCGATTTTGTTCAAAAGCTTATTTTGAGTGTCCGGGAGTGTACCTAATTTAATTATAAAATTTCAATCCCGTAGCTCAATTCAACCTCGGGTAAACGTTAAACAATTTTTCTAGCCAATTGGCAACTTTTTGGGGGCGCGGTCCAGAGGAAAAAAACTGTTGAATGCGCCGCAAGACATCGCTATCAAATGAAATTTTTTCTATATATAATTTGTCAAGTCTTAATCGCAGATAGATTATAAATCTGGGATCAAGTGGGTGGAGAGTAAATCGAAAATTTAACTGTAGGAAAAAAGGAATGAATAAAATATAGAAATATTTAAAAAATTACCTTTACGACTTTAACTGTAAATTCATATTGTGTATTAGGCTTAAGATCATCGATCATACAATTTAAATCCGAAACGTTGTAATATTTATATCGTGTATTCGGCGAATTATGAGTTGATGTATAACGCACAACGTAATATCGATTGTCTGATGCTGGTATTACCTAACAAAAAAAAAGGCATTTTAAAAAGATGAATAAATAAATATTATATAAATAAATAAGTAAATACTTGTGCTTTAGAAAGAGAGGTGTCAGTCCAGAAAACGACAACAGTGCTAGGTGAGAGGACAGTGGCGGTTAAGCCAACAGGGGGGACCAAAGGAGCTGGCGGCTCAGGGGCGGTCATCTCTCGAGTGCGTACTGAGGAGTAACTCGGGCGGCCATCCCCCATCTCGTTGTACGCACGAAGGCTTATCACATATTCGGAATTGGCATCTGAAAGAAAAAAAATGAGGAGATGTTATTGATATTTTATTGTAGAGGAATAATTTCTTGAACATTTTAAGACAAAAACCACTATGATATCTCAAAAACTAAAAAAGTATAAATAAAAAACGGGATTTTGATGAAAACCTATTTATTTACAATATTTATGGTTACTAAATCGATTATTTTGTAATATTGTATCGGATTCTCATCAATAAAATTACCGATAAATCTGTATTGGAAGCATTCAAGAATACTATTTCAAGGTGCGCGTCTCGGATGGCAATTTTGGGAGATTCCAGCGGCCACAATTTTGAAGCTATCGACCTCAAATTTTTTTTTAATTAAATCAATTTAAAATATCTACAGCTTACAGAAGCCCTTTTTTGATTTTCGAAAAAATAAATTTTTTTTTTTAGATTCAATCGCATTAAATAAAAGATACTTTTAAAAGTTCGCTCTATATCTTGTAGATAATTAAATTAGTAACATTGTGCTTAAAAAATAACTAATTTTCTACCCTTAATTAACTAGCTGGACCATTTAAAATGAAATGGAATAAATCCCTTGTATTCCTATGGGAAAATTTAACGCCATCTCTCGTCGCCTCGAGTAACTCGGTAGTCAATCGTGTTCTAACGGCATTTCGAGACGCGCACCTTAATCGGAACCCAAAAATCGATATTTTTGACCTAATTCGACTAAAATGCCCGCACTTAATTATGAAAAAAAAATTATATAGAATACACAAATGTAAAGAATGCATAAATATTCTCTATACTTTTTATAAAAATTCTACTTTGGTATTAATAACTCAAATTTATTTTCATAAAATAATTTTCCTTAATCCCTAAAGGACTCTTTAAGCATAAAAAATTTCGTTTCGAAATTACATCGGGAAGTTGCCCAAAAAGAGTGAAACAGACAGACAGACCGACGGACATAAGCGAATTATATAAATAGATGATTGTTATCAGTAGAAAAAAAGTCTATGATAATATGGCTGTGGAGATTTAATCAGGAAACCGAAGGAACTTTGCAGTCAGGAGATTAAATAAAAAAATATTTTATTTTATTTTTACTCGCAGACGTTTCGGTCGTCTATCACAACCTTCATCAGGGCAAATAATTGTCAACGATACACGATCTTAGGTATTTTAATGTTTACTGGAATTATATACAATTTGTTTTTTTTAATTTTTATATAATTATCATTTACTTGCTTGGATTACATTGAATCCAAGACCTCAAGCAAGTAAATGATAATTATATAAAAATTAAAAAAAATAAATTGTATATAATTACAGTAAACATTAAAATACCTAAGATCGAGTATCGTTGACAATTATTTGCCCTGATCAAGGCTGACATAGACGGCCGAAACGTCGGCGAGTAAAATATTTTTTTATTTAATCTCCTGTCTGCAAAGTTCCTTCGGTTTCCTGATAATTTTCTATCTTAAAGGTTGAAGATGGCAGGGTGGGCCTTCCCGAAACGTCCCAATAGTGTTTATTATTATTTTTAAATAGAAGCTTAATTATTAGCTGCATCCTCAAACGAACAAACAGTCGGAATAATAAATTAGAGTAACGACAGCGTTCTTTGAAAAAAAAAAAAGTTAAATTACCCAATCCTTTGATGTCGTAAGAGCGTTGTTTGCCGTCTAGGACTTGTGTATAGGCATCGGGAATTCCTTTCCCCCATCCAAGAGTGTAACCCCGCACCATGATCGTTTGATCGTGAGGAGGAGCCCAAGACACAGAAATTGAATCTGTTTGAGCACGTGCTAAAAAAAAAAAGATTTATATTATTATTATAACATTCAATTAAATATTAATTAAATTAGTACCTTTGAGGTTTGTAGGAGGTCCCGGCACTTGACTCTCATCTAAATCATTTTGATATGTTTCCACTGTGTACCATTCAGTTGGCGGCCCTGTGCCATTTACTGTTTGTGCCCAAAGCCGTACTTGATATGTAGATCTTCGTTCTAGGCCGATTAATGGGAAAAGTCTCCGATTGCCGGCTGCTGCTACTGTTTCACCTCGTGCTTTTCTATCACGTTTACGATAACGCAATTTGTAACCTGTGATAATACCGTTCTGGCCTTCTTTAGGTGGAGGCTCCCATCGAACAATTATACTCTGAAATTTAATATTTAATTGATGAAGTCAGAATTGGCAATGGGCGAGTTTGTGATTGATTTGAGATGTAAGCGTTAGAGTCTAGCGTAAAAACAAAGGGAGGGCAGAAAGGTATTAAATAAAAAAATTTTAAATTTTCTTTCTATTTATATAATTTCTCAAGACTGTGGAGCTTTTTGATCAAATTAAAAATTATTTTTACTTCAAATATTTCTTTTTTGTTTTAAATATGAAGAAGGTACGATAAAATATTATCCGCTATTGTCTTGTGAATAAATTATATGCCTTTTAAGGGCTACCATTTGACCCCTGTGCCGCACGCAGCACAGGGCTTTTGGGAACAGGGGTTCGAATTCCGTCTCATGAGACAAAAATTTATCTCAATTGAATAGGATAGCAATCAATTGAAAGAAATAGGGGATCTAAATGGCTCTGATGCCGAAAAAGGCCTTAAATAAGGACCAGCAGAAGCAAAAGTTTAAAAATACATCACTAAGAAATTCAATTTAATTCTCAATTTGGATTGTCATATTAATTTAGAAAAATTTTAAGAATTTCATTGTCCGTGACTCGTGGCTTAGAGAGAAGACATTACCTAGGGTCCCGGTCACACTTCCCGTCCCAAGCGAGAAAAATTTATTTCATTTAAATTGGCTACCAATCATTTGAAATAAATAGGGATAGGTAGACCCATGGCCTAAATAGCCTTAGATGCAGAAAAATACCTTAAATAAATTAAAAAAAAAAAAAGTTTCATTCATTTATAATCTATTTGGTCTATGAAGTTAGTTTTTTTTTTTAACGTCAATTCTTTTTGCTCTCAATTTTTAGAAACGTAAAAAGAAATTCAAGTGTAGTTAGATAACGTATACAATTTTTTTTAATATTGAAAGGGAATAATTTATCATATAAATTTTCACTAACTTAGTGGGATTTAATCTATTACTTTGTAGTTTATGTATTACACCCTTGTAATTTGTATGAGAACTGGCGAGATGGCCTAAAGTCAACAGCTACAAAATAAAAAAAAATATAATAAAACGAACGTTTAGATCCCAAATTTTCTTTATCTAAATTTTTTCTATTCTGATCCCTTTTATATCCTCCAACTTTTGTAAAAAAAAAATGCAGTGGTTGATCTTTTGAGTCTATAATAATTTTTTTATTTTTTTTAATTTTAATTAAGGTCTTTTTCGGCATCGAAGGCCATTTAGACCCCGTCTCTATTTATTTCAATTGGAATGGTAGCCAATGAAATAAATATTTTCGCTTGAGACGGGATGCGAACCCGCGACCCTTGGTACAATATAATAATTGAAGGGGTCGGGGAATATAGTGCCAACCCACAAATATATAGTTCTGAGATATTTCAATTTTAAACTTTGTAAACAAACAGAAACCAATAGAAATGTTGACTGTCAGAGTACTCTAATGGCAATACCAGGTGAGAAACAAATTTTACAAATAGACAGACTTTTGCACAATTGATGGTGCTGAAAGTCGGGTTTGCATAATTGAGGGTTAGCACTATATTCGCCCGACCCCTTCAATTTTAAATTAAGAAAAATTTAAATATTAACGAAAACAACAATTAAATTTACCGTAGAACTGCTCGGTTCTAAAGTGACATTTTGAGGCGGTTCACTTGGGACATCGCTTAACGTGCGAACAGTGAGTTCCTCTGTACTTGCTCCATCTCCGTTGGCATTTGCAGCGACAACCCAAACATTATAATCAGTAAATTTCGCTAATCCATCCAATTCATATTCCTCTGATTTCGTTTCTATTTTGTGCTCTTCATCCGAGTCGCCCTTAAAAAAAGACAAGGAAATAAATATTTATTCAAGGAAAAAAAATATTAATAGTGTAATTTATAAAAAATAAATAATACCTGCATATAAAACATAGTATATGATTGCACCGGTCCAGCTGGCGTTGGCTCAGGTGGTTTCCATTTAACAAGAATACTTGTTGGGCTCGTAGCGAAAGCTCGAAGTTCTTTAGGGGGCCAGGAACTTTAACTTCAGCTTTCGTTTGGACCACAAGTGGATCAGAACTTGGACCAGCTCCATTTATATTATACGCCATTGTCCAAAAACGATAAGTCTTGCCTGGAGAGAGACCAGCAATATTGGCTTCTTCTAATCTGGAGCCGGTTGAATTTTGAACTCGTTCTCTGCAATGACGAAAATAATAATTAATATAATTATTACCAAAAATCAAATATTGTTATTTTTTAAATAAATTTCGTAATAAAATAATATTATAAAATGAATTAAGAATAGCGATCAAATTTTAAGAAAAATTAAAAAAAGAGTTAAAATTTCTTTATTTAACAATAAGTTCCTGGGTGACCGAGCCGGAGCTCGGTCTTTTTCTTATAAAATTGTAAAAAAACTAAAAAAAGTACATCAGTAAAGTACGAATTCACGAGGGGCGCGAATTTGATTTGTATAGAAGAAATAGGAAAATATTTAAAATTTGAAAGAAATCATAAGGAGACAACTTGCTTTTCATTGGAAACATCAATAAAAACACCAAAATAAGAAGTAACAGTCCAGGGAGAGTTTTGAGGAATAGCAACATTACTGAGTGGATACTTAGAGGAAGGAGACAGTGCCTCATAAGAAAACTTTAATCATGAAATATACGTAAAAGAGTTGCCCAGGAAATGCGTAAGCCTGGAGACAATTAAAAATTATTATTTTCACTAAAATTAATTAATAATAATCAGGGATTAGTATTTTAATAATAGAATTTAAATAATAGGTATTTTTCTACTAATTGGCCTTTTGACAATATTAAATTAAATACATTGTTATTTTCAATTATAATTTCATTTTTAAGTATTATGAAAAGAGATTTGTTGCCAAATCGGATTAACACAATTGTCATCAAAGGACTTTTAACTAATGAATTCCACCTTTATTTATGATTCACTAATAATCCAGCCTACATCATTGATTGATAAATTATTTCATTAACTATCATTTTTTTTTAATTGATTCTTGTTTGTATCTTCAAATTTTTTATAAGCTTAGTCAAGATGGATGTAATTGTAGTATTTGCGCTCAAAAATGAATTCCTTATTTAGTTTTAAAAAAAGAAAAGAAAATAAAAAGGACGGCTGCACTAGCCTGCAGAGTAGATTTCATTATAACTACTTCATTATAACTATAATAATAATATTTAAGGTGCGCGTCTCGAAATGCCGTTAGAACACGATTGACTACCGAGTTACTCGAGGCGGCAAGAGATGGCGTTAGTTTTTCCAATAGGAATACAAGGGATTTATTCCATTTCATTTACAAAGTTTCAAGCTAATTAATTAAGGGTAGACAATTAATTATTTTTTTTCACAATGATTACTAATTTAATTATCTACAAGATATAGAACGAATTTTTTAAAAATATCTTTTATTTAATGCGATTAATCTAAAAAAAAAATTTATTTTTTCGAAAATCAAAAAAAGGGCTTCTATAAGTTGTAGATATTTTAAATAGCTTTAATTTAAAAAAAATTTGAGGTCGATAGCTTCAAAATTGTGGCCACTGGAAACTCCCAAAATTAGCACCCCGAGACGCGCACCTTAAAAAAAAATAATTTTTTCTCCAAGACTCAAAGGAGAGATAAATGCAAAACATTTTTTGCTTTTACTAATTTTTAAAAAGAATTTTTTACCTGTCAGATCCTTCTTGTTTATAATAGACGGAATATGTGATGATATCTCCGTTAGTTTGCGCTGGTTTATTCCAACTGAGTGTAACAAATCGTGCAGAAACGATGGCAGCTGTTAACTGTAAAGGCGCTGATGGAACCCCAGGACCGCCAGAGAAGCCACCTGCGCCTCCGGTGCTACCATCACCACCACGATCACGAAAACCGCCGCCACCAGCACCACCTGAATGCGGGGGAAAAACGGGAACCGAAGGGGTCGTGAAAGCACCCATCATCGGGCCAAGCCTTGACGCTTGTTTCGAACCTGATGAAGGGGGATGAAAACAAAAAGAAAGAAAGAAAAAGACAAAGAGTAAATGAGAAGATAAAAAAAAGAAGAAAATGGAACGAAGAACGGATAAAGAAAGCAAAAAAAAAAAAAAAAAATCAAAACAAAAATTAAAAAAACGCAAAAACATTGGGTCATTCCAAATGATAAATGCAATTATTATTATTATTCGAATCAATCGGCGGAGGAGGGAAGGTCAATAGGGATAAATTCCTTCTGGCTGAATAAAAAAGTAGCGCTGATATATTAAGATTTAATTCATCATTTTTCTTTCAATTGTTTGGTCCCTGGCGGCACTAGGACATGCAACTAGTAAAAAAGTACAGGCCGGTCCGTCGCACGGCTTGAAATCTATTGAAAATAGAGTAAAGGAAGAGAATGACATGTAACGAATAGCCTTAGGTCCTATTTATTTGTATATTCCAATCCAATAAATTCGAACCGGTTGCCTACCTTTGAGGCGTTTTCATCAACACTATAATAAAAAAAATAATGGGGACAATACATTACTTTTTTTTGTTAAAATTAACCCTTTAGCTAGTTATGCCACTGACATATATTTATTTTAAGATAGCAAATTTGCGAGATATGTTGTGTGAGGGGACAGAAAAAATTTTGGTTAACTAGGTGTTTGATGTTCATTGTTGCCTATGTTTCCATCGCACAAGTATCGACAACAACATAGGAAAAATATTTTAATTGAAAATTATTTAAATATAACTAACTCCTCAAAATTTCTTAATTTCCAACTATTCAATTCTCTTATTTTTTTTACTAATTGTATAAAATAGATAGATATTTTTTTATCTTATTTTTATATCGATGTTTGATCGAGTTTCAACTTCATCGGAAGTGGAAAGATTTTATAAAGTATTGAGGAATTAATTTAATACATTTTATAAAAGAATACAATCAAAATAAAATAAATATAAACTAGGTAGATTGTTTGAAAAAGATAAAAATTTTTCTATCAACCCTTAAATAGACTGTCCATTAGCCAGTCAATATATCGTTTAAGATGTAAATTTTGCCCAAAATTACGCCCCCTGGAATCGAACAAGGACCTCCACGCTTTCAAGGCGGGCGGACTAGCTTTATCCGGCCCAATAAGCACAACATCTCGCATCCGCCTATTATACTAATTAAATTAAAATTTAATTATTGTGCTTATTGGGCCTGCGCCCTAGGGTGAGGGTAGTCCGCCCGCCGCGAAAGTTCGCAGGTCCTTGTTTGATTCCAGGGGCGCAATTTTGCCCAATCTTAAGGGCAAAATTTACTATCTTAAACGATATATTAACTGGCTAATGGACAGTCTATTTAAGCGTTGATTGAAAAAATTTCATCTTTTTCAAACAATGCTCTGCCTAGTTTATATTTATTTTATTTTGGTTGTATTCTTTTATAAAATGGATTAAATTAATTCTTCAATACTTTATAAAATCTTTCCACTTAAGATGAAGAAAGTTGAAACCCGATCAAACATCGATATAAAAATAAGATTAAAAAAATCTTTCTATTTTATACAATTAGTAAAAAAATTAAGAGAATTGAATAGATGGAAATTAAGAAATTTTGAGGAGTTAGTTATATTTAAATATTTTTCCTATGTTGTTGTCGATACTTGTGCGATGGAAACAAAGACAACAATGACCCCTGGATAACTAAAAATTTTTCTATATTGTTAATGAAAACTCAAAAATACATATGAATTGATTTTTGTAACATGGAATGACCCAAAATTAAAATAAAAAAATAAAATAAAAAATAACACGCGCTGGACACATTCAAACAAACGCATTTTTTTATATTTCTCACCCTTTTTTAAAACAGTAAGTCTTGAAGCCGCTTGGACATTCCCCGCTGGATTTGAGCCCATACATTGGAAAATTCCAGCGTCCAATTCCATGAGGCCCATAATTTTAAGATTATTTCCATTAACGACTTGAAGGTATTCACTTAAAGGGATTTGATCTCCGTTCTTCACCCAAATGATTTCAGGCTCTGGTTTCCCGTAAATTTCACATTCTAATTCAAGATCTTCTTTTTCAAAAGCTACACGATCACGTGGCTTTTTCAAAAATCGTGGAGGAACTGCAATAGATAAAAACAAGTTTTAAATGTCATCTTTTGTTTATAACGCTCATTATTTTTTTTACCTTGCACTTGAAGTGTGGCTGTCACTTCAAAGACATCTTCTTTATTCTCCGCTCTGCATTGATACGTTCCTTCATCCCGTTCTTCAACTCCAGTGATTTGTAAACTACCGGTGCCGACTTTTAAAAATCTACTATCGAGATCTCTGTAAATTATTAATAAATATTTAAGTATAATAAAATAAAGAAGAAAAAAGGGAGTTGGGTGATTAACTTACGCCATGTCAATTGCGTTGCCTTCTTTAAGCCAGGTGATCCAAGGTCTGGGAGTTCCATTCGCTGCACAATCCAATGTCACCGTTGATCCTTCAATTGCAACTGTATTCCGGGGTCTAGCGATAAATTCTGGGACCATTCGTTCTTTTATCATATCTAAAAAAAAAAAAAAAATTTATTAATGATTGACAGAAATTTATTCAGGGCTATTCTCTAAAAACAGACGTTAAGACGTTTTAACATAATAAATTGGGGGTTAAAAAGTAAAGTAATAACACCAGCGTTTAAAAATGCTATTCTCTAACCAAGTTTTAACAGCTACGTTAACATGTTTCTTTTATATGAAAGCTGTCAAAATCATAACCTTACTTTTTAGGTTAAAGACGCCATTTTTATGCATTAAATACGGTGTTAAAATATTAAAGGCACCCCCTGAATATGAATTAATTTTTAATATCAAAAACTATCCTAATTTTTTTTGTGTTTCTTTCAGGTTACGAATCTAAATTGTACGATTTAATCAAACCACCAATTCGTATCAAACATTTTATTGTTAACGATATCCTTTCGTTTCCGACAATTAATTTTTAACACTATTGACTAAATGTTAACGCATTGGGGTTAAAGTTTTTGCTTACAGAATAGCAATTTGAGACAAGGAGGTGTTAAAATGAATTAACGTTGATTTCAGATGTTAAAAGTTTACGTTTTTGCTTAGAGAATAGACCTGATTAATCATTAAAAATATTCTTCAAACATCCAAATAGAAAAAAAATTTTAAAATGTCGACATCGAATTTTTGACTCTCTGGCTAAAAAGTAAATCTTTTAGCTACTGATTTTAATTTAAAGGCAGTTCAGTACGGTAGCAAAAATAATTCTGAAACTTTTTTTACATTTCTCTTTCGTTATCAGGATCCTGATTCGAATCAAGAGATAAGTGATTCCTATTGAAAGCCTTTGTAAAAAGTAAAGCAAAAGCTTTTTAAAAGTATTTAAATATTTTATTTATAAACTCCACCTCCTCGATAAATCGTTCGAAAACTAAATTCCAAAAGCCACCATCTAAAGACGTTTTAATAATAAATAGAAGACGAATGTCTTTTTCGTTTTAATATTCTAGTTAAGTATCCGTCCTTCGTCCTTCTTTCAAAGCCAAACTAAAATGTCCTCAGATCACGCAACAGATAAACAACAACAAAACCCGATAAAGAGGAAGGAACAAACAAAAAGAATTTATAGGATTAGCTAGCTCTATCTATGATCGCCCTTTGAGCCAATTTTAGTTAGGGACTTTAGGTAAGAGGACATCAATAGAATACATAAAAACATGGCTTTTCTTATTTTAGAATCAAAATTATTCGTTTTCGAATATGTAGGATGAAATTGACAAGAGCCGTTATGGTGGACTGAGGCTTTAATGAGTTTCGGTTACATTTAAAGGCCTATGCATATTTATATATCAAAAAGATAACCTCTATCGAATGGAAATTCAATTACAAGAAATTAAATATTACATTATTTAACTAAAGTAAATGAGATTTTTATTAGATAGAGGATATCCTCTTTGACTGATATCCTATCTATGAAGTACAAGGGTAAAGTGTTATTAAGAAGATTTCAATGGCAAAATGAGAATATACATTTTAAAGAGCATCTAAAAAATAATTAATTTTTGAATTTTAATCAAAATAGTTGGAACGAATTTAGAGAAAATAAAAAAAAACTGAAAAAGTGAATCAGTAAAGTACTAGAACTCTTTGGCTAATTTTGTTCAAAAACTTCGTGTCACGTCCCAGGGGGGTACCTAACTTAAATATAAAATTTCAACCAGCTAGCTCTTTTCGCTCTTGAGATATTTTGTTTACAACACACAGACAGATAGACCATGTCGCGAAAGCCACTTTTTTGGATTCAGGGAACCTCAAAACGTGTAAATCCATCAAAATCTCGACATCGAATTTTTGACAATACTTTCTCTCTCTATATATATTACATATATACATAGAGTAAGAGAAAGTAAAAATTTATTAATCTTAAGGAAGGTAGATTTGCAGCCAGGAGAATAAAAAAGTATTATTTTAATTTCTTTTGTTCGACGTTTCGGACGCCAATCGCGTCCTTCTTCGGGACCAAAGATTGTTAAAAGCCACATGTCGACCAAAAGAAATTAAAATAGTTTTTTATTCTTCTGGCTGCAAATCTACCTTCTTTAAGATTAATAAATAACAGCCATTTTACACTTTTATTAAAAATTTATTTATTTATTTATTTATTTTTTTTAATTTAAAATTGGCCTCGGAAAACAATTCCATTTGGCCAAAAAAATAATTTAATAATTAATATTGATCTTCTTCTTCTTCTTATCTTCGCCTTAATCCCGCGGTGCGGGGTCGGCGGGAAAGGGGTCTACGGAATGGGTTTTTTACGACCGGAAGAAATAGAACAGACCGGCCCGTCGCACGATCTGACGCCTATTGAAAATTTACAAGGAAGGGACAGACATTTAAAGAACAGGACTGTCAGTCCCAGCTCGGGTAGCTCGTGGTCGCCATCCACGTACCCACAAGATGTGGGCCCCTGAGCAAAATAATAATTAATATTGATATAAATATCATATCAGGTCGTCATTTGTTAAAATAATACTAGATAAAAAAATTTAATATTTGGTGACTTTTAATTAATCTATTAGTATTGAGCTGACTGACAATATCAATATTTATCCTTCAGTTAACGATATTTAGCTATTCCCTTTCTGTAGTTGTAGTAACGAGCAAACTTCCGACAGTTGGATAATTACAATGATTCCGGCGGCGGCCCTTGCCTTAGGGGGTGGTGGGTTGGTAGCACCCCCTCTGATTGGCCTCTCTAACCATGAAGATGTCTGTCTGTTTTGACCCTCGACCCCTTGAAATCGTAACGAGTCAGAGAGAGAGAGAGAGGTGTCTGGTATTGCCTCGAGGGCACACACACCCTCTTTTGCACAATGTTATAGCCTTTGTTATCTTCGCTCGCCGAGGGAGGAGGGCGGAGATCCGAATTTCAACTTCACATTTAAATTAAACAACAAAACGGCCATTTGTTTTCTCAGATAATATTATTATTATTTTTAAAGAGAAAGAAGGGGAGAGTTGGTTTAAACAAATATATAAAGAAGTATTTTATTCGAAATTAAAAATACTATGCTTATGTTTAATCGTTATTTAATCATAATATATTTATATTTATTTATATATATTTATTATTATATAATCATATACTAAAGACCGGAGAAAGTCCGCAATAAAAATTTGAAAGTACTTAAAAAAGCATAAAAATCTTGAATAAAAAATTGTTCAATAAGCATAAAATTGCCCACGGGGCTTGGAGTAGTTGGTAGCGTGTCTACCTATACCGAAAGTCGCGGGTTCGGATCCCAGACAGTCCGATGATTTTATTTAAGTCATTTGGATATCAAATGAGTGTGTGAATGTGAGTGTGAATGAGAAAAAAGTGTGAAAGTGTGAAGTATAAAATTTGAAAAAAAAAAAAGCCTCGGGGCTTGGTGTAGAGGTTAGCGTGCTAACCTCGTATACCAAAAGTCGCGGGTTCGGACCCCAGGAGGTCCGATGATTTTATTTAAGCCATTTGGATACCAAATGGCTTAAATAAGAATGCCTGGACCCCATATATGTATATTTATCAATAACGGATATCGTAAAAAGTCTTATAAGGGGGGGTTCATATTTTTTTTTTTTTTTATTTTTTTATTTTTTTTTTTTTTACCTTTTTTCTTTTTTTTTTTTTAGCCTGAGTTGCCGAAAAGACGGTGTGAATGTGTGTGTGGGTGTTTAGTGTGAATGAGAAAAAAGTGTGAGTGTGAAAAAAAGCATATCATAAGCAACTTCTACTCATACCAATGACCAATAAAAAAGAGGGGTAAGGAGGTAATTAATTTTAATATAAAATTTTAAAAATTAATACTTAAAAATTTTCTTTGTATATACTGTATATTCTAGTAAACAAGTATAGAATGCAACTTTAAATTACCGAAAGTGTGCGGCCAGTCCCACCAGATTACCCCCTCCCCCATCGAGAGTCCGCCGCAAGCGGTCCAGAGCCAGAGTAGGGAAGGCGCGATTTACGTAATTGCCGAAGGATTTGCTTTACATGAACGTTTTTGCTGATTAATATTTTGAATTATTTTTAAAAATTATATAAATTATTCATACAATAAGTTCAAATAAGCACGAAGGGGAAAAAAATGAAAACTCCAGAAAAAATGCAATCTCAATACACTTAGTTTTTCGTAAGTCGTGTAGAAATTAAATATCTAATGGTTGCTTATAAAATTCAGCAATAAGCATTTTGCTTAAAATCCGGTCTCTCTACTTATGATAAATAAATAAAGCGATGCATAAAATATTTTTTTCACTTTCAATTTGCTAAATTAAAATAAACTTATATTGCAAATTGTTTAACAATTTCGGATACATACTGAACCATCATCATGAAAAATGAATCGTTTTTTAGATAAGCCCCTAAAAAAGAACCTTCCCGTTAATTTTTGAAAAAGAAAAAAAGAAAATAAGGATTCAACAAGGGTTAATAAAAAAGTAAATATAAACACATCAAAGGTCGAGAATCATCAAATTCTCAAGGTCGAAGTTTTTTTCTCTAAATACTTCGAGAAAGTAAAAATAGATATTTGAAAAAAGTAGGTTTACTTCAAAGCGACCCGCTTTTTTTGTGAATCTGTTTATAATTCATTATTTTATTATTAAAAAAAAATATGAATTCGAAACTGATTTTTTTTTTTAAGTCCTCACAAGAGTTCTCAGTTTCCCACACCCCTGTCTAAGCGAAAAGAATCGAGTTCGAGAGATATTTCAATGCTAAATTGCAGAATCCAGAAAAGAGAAGTAATATTCAGAAAAGGAGACGAGATAATTACAAATACCAAATCAAGTCAAGAGAGATGAAAAGTAAGTGCTTGTTTGCCTTTAAAGTCTCTCTCTCTTTCTCATTCTTTCGCTTTTGAATTGTTCGCCCTCTTAAGAGGATTATTGCTCGTCTCTCTCTCTCATTCTAATTGCTCATATTTTCGAGGTACCAACACTATTATAATGAACTCACTTTCTATTCATAGGGACTAATCATTTAAAGATGGGGGGGGGGGGGGGTGTGAGTGTGCATGTACGCCCGGAGGTCTCCGTTGATGAAGGTGGTGATTGGCGATCGAAGCGTCGGCAAATAGAAATTAAATAAAAGATCTTTATTTAATCTCCTGGCTGGAAAGTCCCTGCGAATCTTGATAATATAGACCCTAAGAACTTACTGCTGTTTGCTTCTTTTTAATTGTACGAAAAAAATTGACCGATACGAGTAAGTATCGATACTTTTCAATCGATACCGAGTAGGTACTCGATACTTTGCGACCGATACCAGTATCGAGTAAAAGTATCGATACCTCAGTGGTATCGTTTCATCCCTAGATATTTGAAAAAAAGTAGGTTTACTTCAAAGCGACCCGCTTTTTTTTGTGAATCTGTTTATAATTCATTATTTTATTATTAAAAAAAAAATATGAATTCGAAACTGATTTTTTTTTTTAAGTCCTCACAAGAGTTCTCAGTTTCCCACACCCCTGTCTAAGCGAAAAGAATCGATTTCGAGAGATATTTCAATGCTAAATTGCAGAATCCAGAAAAGAGAGTAATATTCAGAAAAGGAGACGAGATAATTACAAATACCAAATCAAGTCAAGAGAGATGAAAAGTAAGTGCTTGTTTGCCTTTAAAGTCTCTCTCTCTTTCTCATTCTTTCGCTTTTGAATTGTTCGCCCTCTTAAGAGGATTATTGCTCGTCTCTCTTCTCTCATTCTAATTGCTCATATTTTCGAGGTACCAACACTATTATAATGAACTCACTTTCTATTCATAGGGACTAATCATTTAAAGATGGGGGGGGGGGGTGAGTGTGCATGTACTAAATAAAATATCCAAATTAAAAAAAATCTGGTTTGATATATCACATAAAATTTTAAGGATAATAAAAATTAATTGATGATCGCTTACCATTATCGTGTGTGATGGTGAGTTTGGCGGTGGCACTTAAAGCGCTCTGTTCTAAACTGCTCACGTTGCATCGATAAGTGCCTTGATCCGAATTCTGTACTTCGTCAATTTCCAAAGATCCTGCAAGAAGAAATAACACAGATTGTCATAAAAAATTTTTATATGAAATATAATTTTATATACGCGAGGTTTTTCATAGACTCAACAGAATATAAATAAAAAATTCGGAACCTTTTTTTCTTGAATTTGAGTCCGTGAAAGCCTCTTGTAATTTTTATGTTACCAAACCACACTATCGTTGATAATAAACTTTTTTAAACCCTTATCGACTAGAAAAATATAAAAATATACCCAAGAAAAAAATTTCAGGCTTGTAAACGAGCTTTTAATAGTAAAAGCTTTATTCATAAATTGAAAAAAAAAAAAATTCAGCTCAGGAAAAGCTAATTCTAGATAAATAAACGCAATACTTTCTCTCTTTATATACAGTATTTCATATATAGGATAAGAGAAAGTAAAAACTAGTTTATTTTGTAAATTAAAATTTATTTATTTTCAAATAAATCAAATTTTTACGGGTTTTTCGACCGCATCCTTATTTTTCAAATTGTATTTTTTTTAAGCAGGTTTTTTTATATAAAAAAAATAATTCCTGCAAAGTGGGAGAAAAAATAAGGGAATAAGAACACGAGGCTTAAAGTTTAAAAAAACGATTAAATAGGAAATTTAAGAATTTACAATTGACAAATAGGCTAATTATGAAATGAAAAAGCAATATGAACAGATTTATGCTGAGGAACTTTGACAGATGAAACAATTTAATATATCTCTCTTTAGAATTAGAATTCAAGGCGCATGTCTTTATTCTTTCCTAATTAGCCCACGGGATATTATTTAGACCCCTAGCACCTAGCACAAGAGGCGGATACTCTACCAGTGTGCTATGGTCCAAGGACGAGCAAGAGTTTAAAGATATTTTGAATGCATGTTACATTCAAATGCTTTAAGCATAATTAAAATTGAGGAAGATAGGGTTATTAAAAATCTATCTTTTATTAGTTCGATTAATTATGTATTATTTAAGGTAATTCTAAACAAAAGAAATTTCCAAATAATAAATTTCTAGTTTTTTGTGAAGTTAATTTAGTCCCTTGGACGAAAACAAAGGGAATGATTAGTTTTAAAAAATTTTTGAAAATTCTCAAAGTTCGAAGCCGATGGGGTGCCCGAAATACTAGCCAAAATAAATTAAATGTTTATTTTTCTTCTGTTTACCAGACGAAATCTTTCTCTACTAAATTTCAAAATCATAAAAAAATACAAATAATAAAGCAAGTAAGAAATATTAAAAAAAAAAATGACTTTCCACAGGAAAAGCGTAAGTAATTGATATGCATTGCTATAGGGCTTTCTTCTCAAAATTTTATCACTAACATATTGTCAAAATATGAGAAAAATTTGTGAATTTAAAAATTTTATCATCAAGACCAACTGGATCTCTCTTTGGCTTTGCTTCTTTTTAAATAAGACTTGGGAAAAATAAATGGATCTTTTTTTTTTTTTCCAAGAGACACAAAGCAAAAGCACTTGACTCATTTTAATCAAATAAATATACGAGACAAAGTAGTCGATTCAAAAAGTGATATTTCAATTGTCTGACGCTTCAAGAGGGTACTTTAAAAAAAAAAACATACCAGAGGGTAGGACAACCATTCGAGTCTCATCGAGGATTAGCGTTCTTCCATCTTTAAGCCAGCGCACATGTGCGGGTGGAGTGGCGTCCACGAGACAGGCAAAAAGAGCGGTCTGTCCAGGAAACACCCGAAGATCACCCGGCTCTACCGTCAAGGGTGGAAGTTCTGTAAAAAAAAAAAAAATTGGAGTCTTAAAAAATTATATAAACTTCTTTGTTTTGAGCTTCATCACACTCATCTTTCTAAAATCATTAAAAAAAATCTGGTATGACTTAACGGACAACATACTGAAGGTAACTGTGCTTGCAACACCAGATTTTTTGTGTCGAGATATATTTAGTTTCCCATAGCACCTTAGTTCCAAACTTACCCCTTGCTTTTTAAATCTTGACTGCTTGAAATAAAATTTTTCAAAATTTTAATCTCATATTTGAATATTTTATATACAATAGAGAGTTCTAAATACCGGTAAATACAAAATTTCATAAGGATTGGAATTTTTTTTTTAATATGTAAAAAGTTCGAAAGGGGCAGTCCTAAATGGATACCAAATGGTTTAAATTGAAATGCCTGGAACCCCAATATGTATGTTATTAATTAATAACGGTTATCGTATAAAGTCTTATATGGCCTGAGTTGCCAAACAGACTGTGTGAATGTGTGTGTGAGTGTGGATGAGAAAAAAGTGTGAGTGTTAAAAAAAATAATAATAAATTTAAATAAAAAACTAATTTTTTTTTTCAATGACACCTAAACTCCCCCCCCCCCTTTCAACAGCTTATATTCTCCCTCTACCCTTGGCGAAATACAAAATATTTAATTTCATATTCAAAAGAATCATTTTTCGCAGCAAATTATTTGTTTCTATCATTTTTTTTTCAACGATAAAATGCATAATAATTACCTTTAATAAGACACTCAAGAGGGTGTGTTGGTTGACGGTGAGGTCAGGGTGGATTACACTATATTAATTATTCACTTTGATTCACTTTAAACACAAAAAGATAGCAGCGCCTGCAGCTCGGCAACGCGCTCGACTCGACTGAACGAGAGATTCGTTTCTCTCTTTTTATAGGAATATAAAATAGATGAACATAGCAATTCCCTTTTTATTAAAAGTAAAAAAAATACCTTTTGCTCCAATCTTACTATATTTAGAGCTGGAAAATAATGTCAACAAGTGATTTGGAATATTCCAAGGCCTTTCTTAAATAATCAACCCTTCCTCCCTTCATCCCCCTAATCAAAATATTAATCAACACTATTTTTTGAATGTTTTCTATTTATTTGGCTTCGATTTAGCTAAAATAAATTAAAAAAAAAAAACATTTTTTTCAATTTTTCAACCCCTAATCCAATATTTTTTTTTTTTTTTTGTTTTTTAACACACACTTTTTCCTTTCACACACACTTTCACACTGTCTTATGGACAAATTTGGCCATATAAGAATTTTTACGATAACTGTTATTAAGAATATATACCGGGTGGGCCAATAGTGCGTGGACGGAAGATTGTGGGCTTATTAACAGACATTTTTAAAATTTGTTGATCGCACATAATGTGGGGCCTTTAGGGCTACAAATTAAAAATATTTCGTTCCAATTGCACCTCATATACAGGGTGGTCCATATCAAAGTTATGTTTTTTAAATGGAACGCCCTATATATTATTGCATATTTGGATTCTACGGCCAATTTTAGTATGAGTTTATGTCATGCAATGTATTCCAAACCAAACCGTTTAGCCGCAAATCGGGCTTTAGTGAAAAAACTGCTGTCTGGAAAAAATTGAATATCTCGCGAACCATAAAACTTTGGGGACTGTTCTTTTGTGAAGTTACTAACCATGAAATGTACTAATGTAGGTCAGACGGGTAATCCGGAATTATTCTTATGTTGGGAGAAATGGCCATGCCAATTTGGAAAATTTCAATCATAGATAACTTCATTTTTCAAATGGAACATGCTACTTTTTTTATCCCATTGGACGTGAAATTTAATTATCTTTCAGATGATATAAGGTTGTCTATATCTATCTTTGGTAGTTTTCTTTTTATTCCAAAATATCTGATAACGAAAAAAAAAAATATTTATTATAGACAAAATAATTGAAAAAAAAAAATCCAAACGCAAAACAAAATTGTAATAAATGGAAAAAATATGCTAAATATTCGAAAATATCTTTAATTTTCCCTTAAAATCATTTATTTGAACTTCTCAAAGAAGTCCCGCTTGCTCAAATTCGGGTTATGATTTGTCAACAAGATGGCGCACCTCCTAACCTGAACATAACCCTAATTTATTTTTCGAGAAGTTCTAATAAATTATTTTAAAGGAAATTTAAAGACATTTTCGAATATTTAGCATATTTTCCATTTATTACAATTTTGTTTTGCGTTTGGATTTTTTTCAATTATTTTGTCTATAATAAATGTTTTTTTTTTTTTTCGTTATCAGATATTTTGGAATAAAAGAAAACTACCAAAGATAGATATAGACACCTTATATCATCTGAAAGATAATTAAATTTCACGTCCCATGGGATAAAAAAGTAGCATGTTCCGTTTGAAAAAATGAAGTTATCCATGATTGAAATTTTCCAAATTGGCATGGCCATTTCTCCCAACATAAGAATAATTCCGGATTACCCGTCTGACCTACATTAGTACATTTCATGGTTAGTAACTTCACAAAAGAACAGTCCCCAAAGTTTTATGGTTCGCGAGATATTCAATTTTTTCCAGACAGCAGTTTTTTCACTAAAGCCCGATTTGCGGCTAAACGGTTTGGTTTGAATACATTGCATGACATAAACTCATACTAAAATTGGCCGTAGAATCCAAATATGCAATAATATATAGGGCGTTCCATTTAAAAACATAACTTGATATGGACCACCCTGTATATGAGGTGCAATTGGAACGAAAATATTTTTAATTTGTAGCCCTAAAGGCCCCACATTATGTGCGATCAACAAATTTTAAAAATGTCTGTTAATAAGCCCACAATCTTCCGTCCACGCACTATTGGCCCACCCGGTATATGTTGGCGTCCAGGCATTCTTATTTAAGCCATTTGAAATCCAATCTTAATAAATAAAATAATTAACAATGCTATCGCCTTCGGCGAGCTTCGCGTCTAGTCAGAAAAAAATTAAAAGCCTGAAAAACTTCCCTGAATCCGCCTTTGGGTTTTACACATAGTATAATTTTCTAGAATGAGTCTTACTTTATGCCAGTGGTTTCCAAACTTTATGTTACAACGCCTCCCTTAAAAATATTTAATCGTATGACGCCCCCCACCCCCGCCCCACCCATTTAAAAATAATAAAAAAACAAAAATTTTTAATACTATTAAATTTATATAAAAATATTTTTTTTATTTATTCGTATTTATTATTTTAATTAAGAACTCGATGAGCCTCGGTGGCACCGTCTCTACTGATAGTGCCACTGCGGCTCATTGAGTTTTTAATTAAGAAAAACCTCCGTCCCAGAATCTTCTAAATTTTATTATTTTATTTATAAAACTAGCAATCATTTAGAAAATTGATCTTGGTGCCAATATTCGCGCCTCCCCTTAGACTAGACCGCGCCTCCCTAGGTAGGTGCGCCTCACAGTTTGGAAAACGATGACGTAATGAATCGCTCTTTGAGGGCGATGATTCTAAATTTATTCTCCCCTTTAACGAAACCAATTTCTAGAATAAATTAAGAGATTTTGCATAGAATTGGTGTGGAATAGAAGTTTTCATCTTTACTCTATCAATGACAAAAGGAAAACGTATTCTAAACTTTGTTTTATTATACAAAGCTAGAAATTGCTTTTACCAGTAAGCCTTGTTTACACGTAAATAGATACGCAAAATTATTGTGTGTTTTATCTTTTCACGTGTATCTTTGAATTACTCAAAGCATGAATTGCTTTAATTTAATTATGAAATTAGTAGCTCTCAACCTCTGAATGGGTGGCCCAGGACAAGAGGGCTGTTGATGGCTTGTCGAAAGGCAGTGATATTATCAATTTAAAATAAGCCAGAGCAGCCAAAAAACTTTAAAAAAATTATCTTTTTCTTGCAATTGGGAAAGTTATTCCCGAATTTTGTTATCTTATTCGGCATCGGAGCAAGGGCGGATACAAGGGGGGGGGGGGTAAAGGGGGTAATTACCCCCTCCGAGATTTGAAAAAAAATACTTTTTTTTCGAAAAAAAATTTATTTTTAATGTAAAATTTTAAAAATTAATACTTAAAAATTTGATTTGTATTAATATTAGGAACCGACCGAATATTCGGTTTCGGTTACGGTTTCGGCCAGTTTCGGCCAAAAATCATGGTTTCGGCCGTAGTTTCGGTTTCGGCCAAAAAGTAGCCAGTCTTAAAAAAAAAGTCAACTTGAAGGAGAAAAAAATTTTGTCTCCCTAAAAAAAGGTAAAATGATTTTCACGGAGGGAAAAAATTTCAAAAAAAAAATATATAATTTTTTTTATAGGAAATACAAGTTTCGGTTTCGGTTACGGTTTCGGCCGAAACTAAGGTTGAGGCCGAATATTCGGTTTCGGTTTCGGCTGAAAATCTTGTTTCGGTCGGACCCTAATTAATATTCTGGCAAACAAGTACAGAATGCGCCTTTAAATTACCGAAATTAAGAAAAAATAGTGTGCTGTGCGACCAGTCACACTAGATTACCCCCTCCCCCCCCCCCGAACACCTCTGGATCCGCCCTTGCATCGGAGGCCATGTGAATTATTTGTAGCGAGTAAATTTTTGTCGTTTATGAAAAGCTAATCGACATGTGTTCTAAGAACAAAATTGAATTGTAATTAGATAATAATGAAAAAATATAATAAGGAGTATGTTTCAAGTTACATTTTTTTTTTTTTTAGAAAAAAGGCAAACTAACCTGGCCAAATGGTGTCCTTGCCAAGGCCATTTGAAGCAAAAAAAAAAGGCAATCTAATCATAAAAAAAATGAAAACAGGATTAAGAGTAGATATTTTCTCAAGGATTAATTAATTAATATTTTTTTAACCCTTTTTTTAAAGAGTAGGCCTATAAAATAATTATAAAAGGTGGTTCTTGTTTATTTTACAAAAACTTCTTTTTTTTTATAAATAAAAATGGAATGGAATTCTTAAAGAAAACGGAAATAGAAACAGGAAAAGCAAATTAAGAAAGAGAGGAAGCAACAGGCAAGAAGAAGAGAATCTTAAAAGAGCGAAAGAAACAATTGTTAAGTGAATTATTGAGTTTGAGGTGTCTGTTTTCATGTTTGTTTATTTGTTTGTTCACCCCCCCCCCCCCCTAAAAGATTTTTAACTTGAAAATTAAATTTAATGAAAGTGAAAAAAGAGAAGAAAATTGAAGTATTCCGGTAATTATATTTAAGAGTCTTTTTCTAACGAAGACTTTTTTTTTTTAAATTTATTTACTGTCTTTTTCGGCAACGGAGGCCATTTAAGCAACGTCTCTATTTAGTTCAATTTATTGGTAGCCAATTAAATTGAAATAAATTGTCGCATGCGACGGGATGCGAACAGAAGGCCAGCACGCTAACCTCTACACCAAGGCCCGAGGGCTGCGAAGACTGTGAGGGAGAGAAAATTTTACGATGGTGGTCATTTTCCAAAACTGAACTTAAAGGCAAAATTTAACTAGAATTTTCTTAAATTAACAATTTTTAAAAGGAATTTTTTGGCATCTAAGGCCATTTAGACCGCCATCCCTATTTATTTCAAATCATTTGTAGCCAATTCAATTAAAAAAAAAAAAATTTCTCTCTTGAGACGGGAAGCCAACAAATTTTATTTGAAAGAAAATCTCAGATTTTCTGTTGCAGATGTTCGATCTAGTTAAGAATAATTTTGTAGAAAATTATTGTAGGAGATTTTTTTATTGTAATCACGACTGAATTGCAACTTTTACAGTTTCGGTCACTATTCTGACTATCATCAGTCCTACGAAACAAAGAAAATATAAGTAGATGAAGGCAGCCAGCAAAGAACAAAAACTTTATTTAAATATAGTCGACGTTTCGGGAACACATGTGTCAATCTATCGTCCTGAAGATGGGAGCGATGCGTTCCCGAAACATCGACGACATTTAAATAAAGTTTTTGTTCTTTGCTGGCTGCCTTCATCTACCTGTTGCTGTTAATTATCACTCAGGCATTAATTTCTTCTTTTCAGAGAAAATATATGCGAATAAACGACAAAACTGATTTAATGAGTAGGAATGTCTATTTTGTAATATTTTTCTATTTTAGCCCACTCTTGAAAATCACTTATCTATTTTTAAGATTTTCTTTACATAGATAAATATGTAGAAATATTTTCTCCGTTTCGCAGACCTGATGATGGTCAGATTAGTGACCGAAACTGTATAAGTTGCAATTCATTCGTCCATTCCAATAAAAAACCTCTGACTACAATTTTCTACAAAATTATTCTTTACTTGCTGGAACATCTGCTAAAATGATTTTCCTTCAAATACAGATGTTTCTACAAATGTTAATTTTTTTTCAATTTAATTGTTTTTGTCTCTTAAAATGCTTAAGTAATTACAAAAACAATAGACTAAAATCTAATTAATTGTTTTATCAAATCAATTTCTCTTTTATTCCTAATATAATAAATTTTAAATTTCCTCTGATTAATTAAATTCCACAACGGAAAATAAGAGCGGACATCTATTATCTTCAGAGAATGAGTTTGAATCAATTACTAAAATCTCGTAAAACACAAAATAGGAACAGGATGGAATTAAAATTTTATTCCCTTATCCTTAGATAAGTTAATTTGCAAAATTAATTTCATTTTAAAGCCCAGATCATGCCCATGATGATTAGTATTCAAAAAATGGAGAGAAGAGAAGAGAGAGAGAGAGAGGGGTGAGCTTGCTTGTAGTCTTGGTTATCAACAAAATTACGCATTCGTAAGGGGTTAAAGGGCCTCTATGTATGGTCGCTAATTTGATTTAATCAAAATTCAATGACATCTAGAGAGAGAAGGATATTGTTGACATGTATCAAAGATAAACAGCTAAATTATTGCGCGTTGAAATCAATCAATTAATTTGAATATATAAGGATTGGGTCTAAATAGTCTCAGATGTTCTAGTGTTTGGCAAATAATTGTGAGCGTCCACATGAAAAGGTACAAAATTTTCACTGGGCTAAATTTCAGGAGAGAAAAAGTTCAAAAAACGATTTTTTTTTATTCATATGCTGATTCAGACGAGATTTTTATCAAATTAAATTGACTTTGCAGCTTCTTCGCCTTGAATTTTTGTAAACCAAAATGTAACTAATTAAATAAGGTTTCTTTTAGATCTTATATATATTAAAAACCATATCAATCGTTATCGTAGTCATTAAGGATACAATAACTGTCCAATAGATGACAACGATATATTAATCAATTACATAATAGTTATTAAGGTATGTAAATTACAATTTTATACAAATCTAAATCAATTATATACACTATATACAAAAAAATGCTAATCAAAATGCAATAAGACAAAATATTGAAAATATGTGAATGTATTATTAAATTGTAGGTCCTGAGGATGATGAATGCATCGAAACTGATACTTGTATAAGGCACTTGACCAATAATTAAATTTAAAATAAAAACAACGTTTTTATAATTTTTTTGACCGAACATCCGTCTTAGGCGAAGAAGCTGCAAAGTCAATTTAATTTGATTTTTTTTTTTATTATTTCTCTAGTTCTTCATCTTATATGATGAAATATTCATCAGAATTGATGTATTTTAGATAAAAAAAATTTAAAAAACAAAACAAAGGTGAGGTAAGAGAAAAGGGAACAAACAAACTTTAAACTAATTTTTCTCAAAACTAGTTTTTTCATAACCAAAATTTTAAAAATTCCTATCTTCTAAACAAAAAATGATAAAAAAATCTAAAAATACCGGCTTTGTCAGCAGGATGTGTTCTGTACATAAATTTTGACCCCGAGGAAGATTTGGTACCTTTTCATGTAGACGGTCACAATTATGAAATGAAAAAGAAATATGAACAGATTTATGCTAAGGAACTTTGACAGATGAAACAATTTAATCTATCTCTCTTTGGAATCAGAATTCAAGGCGCATGTTTTTATTTTATCCTAGCCCACGGGATATTATTCTGACATCTAGCACCTAGCACAAGAGGCGGATACTCTTCCACTGTGCCCAAGGACGAACAAGAATTAAAGATATTTTGAATGACCTTTTTGACATGTTATATTCAAATGCTTTAAGCATAATTAAATTTGAAGAAGAAAAATCTAATTCTATTAATTATGTATTATTTTAAGGTAATTTTAAGCAATAAAAGATTCTAAATAATTAATTTCTAGTTTTATTCGAATGTGAAATTAATTTAGACTCCGAAAACAAAGGGAATGCTTAATTTTAAAGAAAATTCTTCAAGTTCAAAGGCGATGAGCCCACGTGTTCCTAGTTTACAAATGAGTTCAAATTTTGCAGACATTTTTTTAATGCAATGGAGAATTATTGCGCGTTGAAATCAATCAATTAATTTGAATATATAAGGATGGGTCTAAATAGCCTCAGATGCTGTAGTAAAGCAATTAAACTTATCCTGAGGAAACATTTAATTTGTATATCATTTAAATTCAATTTTTAATACACACACCGCAATCGGTACTACTCTCTTTGGCTATTAATAAAATTTCTTTAAATGAGCTTTGAAATTGTTGAATAAATAATTATTTTTGGTCCATTTCCTTCTAATATACAGCCGTAGAAAAATAAATAAGTCTATAAATTCAGCATTTAAAAAAAAAAAAAAGGTTTGTTGGTTTAAAGAAGTTTGTTTGTCTGACAATCAAATTTTCTCTTTTAAAAGAAAGAGAGAGAATAAATTCTAAGATCAATAAATAAAATAATTGAGGTTGAAAGGGAAGAAATAAGAAATCTGGTGTGACTGGTCGCACAGAAAGCAACTTTGTCTATACTTCAGATTGAAAGTTGTGTTCTGTCCTTGGAATAAATATAGTTTCCTCGAAATAACAGTAGACCCTACATTATTAGATATAATTCAAGAAATAAAATTTATAAACATGCGAAAAAATTGTATATTTTGTTAACATGGGAACCATTTCTCCTATCTTTCCTATGTAGTACAAGAGTAAAGTGGGCTTCAGAAGATTTCAATGGCAAAATTAGAATATACATTTTAAAGAGAATCTAAAAAATAATTGATTTATGAATTTTAATCAAAATCGTTGGAACGAATTTTGAGAAAATCGCAAAAAAAGTGAAAAAGTACATCAGTAAAGTACTAGTACTCTTTGGCCGATTTTTGTTTAAAAGCTTCGTGTCACGTCCCATGGAGGTGCCTAACTTAAATATAAAATTTCAACCCTCATAGCTATTTTCGTTCTTTAGATATTTTGATCACAGACACATAAACTGACATACCATTAAGGACCCACAAAACGTGTATTTCCATCGAATTTTCGACATAAAACCAATAATTTCTCTTTATATATAAGTAAGATTAACACATATATATAGGTAAGAGAAAGTAAAAAAAGGAACAGCGTATGATATGAAAATATTCAACATAGAAGAGCAAAAGGCACCAAGATCGTTGCTGTTAAGCAATGCATAAGTGCTACTGAAATTCGGATGGGTGGCCCCAAAAAAGAAGATATGGAACGTCCTCCAGTAGCCATTCGAACAAATAAAAAAAACCACTAATAGCCTCAGTAGCCGCAAACATGAAAATGAAAAAAAGTCTCTATATTAAGGGCTCGTTATACTTATATAGAGGTAAAAGGAAATAAAAAGCGACAAGTTTAACAATGAATATAATAAAATATCCAAGTAGCAATGCTCATCAGATTATGGAGTTTTTATTACACACTCCAACTCCTCCCTCCTTTTTCTTCTACTTCCTCTTTATTCATTCGAATGCATTTCAATAGGAATAAAAATGCTTAACATTTCTTTTTTTTATTAACAATTCGTTAAAGATATTTCCACTCTGTTGCAAATTTTTTTTTTTTTTGAATAATAAAATGGTTTAACTTGATAGGATAATAAAACGAAAATGAATTAAGTGAAATAAAAGGGGGAGGGAAACACAAATCAAATGATAATAAAGTTATTAAGTTTTTCAACAATCTTTCATCTCATAGTTTTCTTTACCTTATTAATAAAAAGGTACAGTGAAAGATCGTTCAACTATTTTATAGCCTAATTATTAATTAGAATATTTAGTGCCTGTTGTTTCATTTCTAGTCAACTAGCAATTTATCCGACTGATAGCAAATCATCCATATAGTAAATAAGCACACGTTTAACCTTCGAATTAAATTTTTCATATATAATTATCTATCTGAGGTATAAGATTTTGTGAAGTTAGCAACATAATAAAGGCATAATTTTTAAAAATTATTAAAAAATAAATATTAAAATTAAAATAATTAATGTGGTTGAGTTAAAATAATTAATTTTTTTTAATAAAAATATAAAAATTTCCATAATTCCATCCTATCCCATCTAATTTCATCAAAACAGAACTAAGGAGTTTAAATGGGAGCTTCTACACGGGCGTTTTAAACGCGTTTTGAACGCGTTAGCTGGCGATCGAGCGTTTCTAACGCGTCAAAAACGCGGTGTTAGAAACGCGTCAAAAACTCGGTTTTAGAAACACGTCAAAAACGAGGTTTAGAAACGTCAAAAACGAGGTGTTAGAAACGCGTCAAAAACTCGGTTTTAGAAACACGTCAAAAACGCGGTGTTAGAAACGCGTCAAAAACTCGGTTTTAGAAACACGTCAAAAACGAGGTTTAGAAACGTGTCAAAAACGAGGTGTTAGAAACGCGTCAAAAACTCGGTTTTAGAAACGCGTCAAAAACTCGGTTTTAGAAACCGTCAAAAACTCGGTTTTAAAAACGCGTCAAAAACGCGGTGTTAGAAACGCGTCAAAAACGCGGTGTTAGAAACGCGTCAAAAACGCGGTGTTAGAAACGCGTCAAAAACACGAAAATTATAGTCAAATACCAGGAGGAGTGGCTGAATATATATTGAGTAGTGAGGGTATCAGGCAGCCAGAAAAACAATAAAGAAAATTAAATTTGTCTTTATTTATTTCATATACTTTTGTCTACGTTTCGGCCGATATTCCGGCCTTCATCAGGACATCACTATTGAACCAGAAGTCATGCCATCCGACGAATGTTCACTCAAACACATTGTCAGGAGTTGCCAAGGGCCTGTATAAGCTCGAGGCAAATAACATTTGTCCTGATGAAGGCCGGAATATCGGCCGAAACGTAGACAAAAGTATATGAAATAAATAAAGACAAATTTAATTTTCTTTATTGTTTTTCTGCTGCCTGGATACCCTCACTACTCAATATAGTCAAATAGCTTATCCGAGAGTTAATTAGATGTGAAAAAACCGGCTTTTAGAGATCAAAGAGCGCTTCAGCTACCAGGGCCATTTACGCTTTAGATTATTTAATTTGAAGAATTCATCAATGATTTAAATCATACATTAATTTTGCATAAGTTATAGGCTTATATATATATTTAAGAGTAAACAGGAAAAATGCGTTTTTAGCTTGTAGGCCTGTAATAAAGCAAACTTTAGAAAACGTTTCCTTTTGTCATTGAGGGAGTAAAGATGAAAACTTAATCATGTTTCTTATTCCACCCTTTATGTGTAAAATCTCTTAATTTAAACGCGAAATGAGTTCTCTTTAAAGCGTAAAATGAATTTAGAATCATCACTACAAAAGAGCAACGATTCATTACCTAGGATATTGGGGAATATTGTTTTTGCTAATATAAAGTTGGGTGTGATGAAGCCAATCAGTCTGTTTTATTTATAAACATTTTATTATATTGACCGTTGATCCCACCCTCCACTCAAAAATGTTAAAGAATATAAAATTTATATATTTTCTAAGAGATTTATCACCATGTTTCTGTCTATATATTTCTCTTTATTAATAATTTTTTGGGGGTCGCGGGGGAGGGAGGGAGGTGGCACGCCCCTGACTATGACCCTGATTCGTACTATTCAAAATTTCACCTTTTTCTATGTAATCCACCTGTACGCAAATTAAGGAACAGTTATTTTCACAAAAAAATAAATTTTCTTAATTTTTTTTCGCCCTTGTTACATAAAAATTTTATATCGATAGCAAAAATTTCAGAGGATCTTACGCCAATATTCTTGTAAATAAATAAATAAAAATTTTATATTGACAAATTAACGGGAAAAGAGCAGCAAGCATGAAAAAATAAAACCGACATTCGTCATGCTCATCTTTAGGACAAAACAAAAGTGAATTTTGAAAAATTTTATATTTTTTAAGCAATTAGGCCTATATAAAGATATTTTAAAAATTCATTTGATGAAAAAGAACCACTGACATTTCACGAAAGGGATTAGATTACTTATGAATAGAGACCGCAAAAAAGCATAAAAAAATGGAAAAAAGTGCTTAAAAAAGCATAAAAAACTTGAATAAAAAGTTTTAAATAAGCATATAAGTTGAAAAAAAGCATCTAATAAGCAATTTTTACTCATACCGATGGCGTATACAAATTTTTTTTAAAGAAACTAAATTTATTCCGCCCCGCCCTGCGAAATTTTTTTTTTTGCGGAACCAAATTTTTCACCCTCAGAAAATTTTTTTTAAGGCTATATTTTTTTACACTGCGGGGTTTTTGGAAAATTTGGGGTGGGGGGCGCCCCCTCCCCTTATATAGTCCCTGGTGTATGAGTGTGTGAATGGGAAAAAGTTTTTTATAAAAAAAAAAAAAAAATTATAAATATTCTAAAATAAGTTCAAATAAGCACGAAAGGGAAAAAAACATGAAAACTCAAAAAAAGCAAAAAAAGCATAAAAATCAATCTCAATGCACTTAGTTTTCCTAATTCGTATAGAAATTAAATATCTAATGCTGCTTATAAAATTGAGCAATAAGCATTTTCTTAAAATCCGTCTCTACTTATAATAATAAAGTTGTTTTTCTCATAAAATTTATTCAGGTGGTTAAGATTTTATCAAAATATTTTTTTATTATTATTAAATTCTTTAGAAAAAAATTATGATAAATGGTGAGTATATTCCGAAATAAAAAGTTTTGTGAATAAACCCTATCGAAAGTGCAATAATTGTACATCCGCCGTCAATTTAATTTAATAATTGATGGGAAAATCCCTTGGTACTTACGAGCTATGCTTAAGGAGGCTCTTCTACTGACAATAGTGCCAACGTTATCTATGGTGGCCACACACTGATAAGAGCCTCGAAGACTTTGAGGGCTTCCAGGACCCGCGCGCACTTGAAGGGAACCATTGGCCAGTTGTGTTCTGTGAAAAAAGAAATAAAAAAAAATTAATATCAAACAGAGTCGGAGAGTAATGAAAATTAATTAAAAAAAAAAAGTTTGAAATGTTTAAATGGAAATTTATTTATATTTAAGATACTTGACATTCATTCATCATAAATAAATAAAAAATGATATAGACAATGATATTAGAAAAGTTTTAGCCATTTAAAAATAATTAAGAACAGAAAGGTAAAACCTAGGGATGGTATTTTTAATTTTAAAAATGCAAACCTGTGGGGTTGAAGGGAGAATGGGGATGTAAAAGGAAGGAGGAGGTTAGCCTAATAATTGATTTATGAATTTAAATAAAAATTCTTGGAAAATTTTGAGAAAATCAAAAAAAAAAAAACTGAAAAAGTACATCAGTAAGCTACTAGTACTTTTTGGCCGATTTTGATTAAAAGCTTATTTTAACGCCTTAGGGGGGTGCCTAACTTAAATATAAAATTTCAACCTCCTAGCTCAATTCTTTGATGCTTAAAATTGAACACAGACAGACGATGTCGCTCCTTTTTTGGATTCAGGGGACCTCAAAACGTGTATATCCATCAAAATCTCGAAATCGAATTTTTGACATGAATCCAATACTTTCACTCTATATATATATATATAGGCCATATATATACATAGGTAAGAGAAGGTAAAAATACAATAATATTATGCTTAAGTATATTTTAGAATAGACGATTTGATACATCAAATGTAGTTAATTGATATTTGAAGTTTGAAGTGCGTCACGACAAGCATTTGCGTCACATACACATCCAACAGGGATTAATTAGTTATTTTATAAAATCTATTATCATAACAATCATACCATAGGTTAATATATTAATCATAACAATTAAGGATTTCCGTAATTAATCGCTAAAAATATCAGAAAAATAAAATTATAAATCAGTAAAATTTATTTAATTTTTCTCGAAGACGTCATTTGAAGGGAGGAGGGGGGTATTTGTCCCCTCCCCCAATTTATTTAGACATTTCTGAGAAAATTTTTTTTTTATCTGAATAAATAAAATAAACGGGCATCTGAATGTATTATTACACATCTATTGAGAATTAGAATTTATTTTTTGTTTTGTTTTTTCTAAGGTTCGGATAAAAGTTTTTTCCAGATCGTAGTCGACCTCCGAGATCCAAGTGCCCACCCCTTGATATAGAGTAAACGTGATAATTTATTTTGAGGTCTATTCTTCCTCAAATAATTTTTAAGCTATTATGGATATTCAAAAAAAATTTCAAGTTTACAAAAAGTCGGTATTTGTATTTCTTCAGAAGGTGACACATATTGATACATATCACCTAGTGATTTCCATTAATTTCACCTATATACATTTTTATAAATCACAACAAATGACTGTAATGAAACAGCAAGCGTGATTGAGTTAAAAATAAAAAAAATAAATAAAAAAATACCCTCCTTATTTTTGTCTCTATACTATTATACACCGTAGAAATCATTTGATTGATATAAAAATTTAATTTGTTTGATTTCTTTTCAAATAATTGAAATTCTTTTTTTATTTATTTATTTATTTTTGAAAGGTTAAATAAACGATTGTTGATATCATCACTTGATTTGATTCCAAATGAATGGACTCCAGTCTGAAAACGTTCCAAAATAAATAAAGATTTATTTCGATTGGAAATAATCAACAAGGTTTGCTCTTACTCTCTTCTCTTTTTCAAAGATAAATAAATAAATAAGAGTGAGTGGGTATTTTCTTCTTTTTTTTTCGTTAAAGGGAAAAAAATAAATTATTTCAACTGAATTATTATTATTATTATTTCACTTATGAAAAAATTTGGTGTGATTGGACGCACAGCACACAACTTTCTTTTACCTTCAGCAATTGAAAATTGTATTCTGTGATTTCATACAAAATTTTTTGGGTCGACATATATTTAGTTTCCACTGATATATTACTTTCTCTTACCTATATGTATGTTAATATACATTTATATAGAGAGAGAAAGTATTGGATTTTACAGCATGAGAGCACTCGGCGGGAAACCGTTATTTGAATGTTTATACCACTGTAGATTCCGAACGGCTAATCAGATCAGACTAAAAGCCACTTCATATTCTTGTTATATCGCATGCGATATGACGTCATTTATGACCGTAGCGTCTGATTACATGGGTTTTTGGCTGATTCCGCATGTACTATTTTTTTGAATGCCTTTTTTCTAAACCCATGCATCGACCAATCACAGAGTCGGATTTTTCACGTCATCCAACATGGCTGACTTCACAATGCTCTGCTTGCAGTGACGCATAGCATATGTAACCTGAAAACCCTACGTGTGAAACGGCCTTAAATATTATGTCAATTTGTGCAGAAAGAAAACCTCTAATAGAATAAGTCCTCCAAAAAGCGGGACTGTCCCGCCAAAATCGGGACGTTTAGTCACCTTAGTTTAAACCGTCTCTCTCTCTTGAAAAATAATAATAATATTGCCAAAGAAAAATCAGTCAAATATTTTCTTATTAGCTAAGAGAAACATTAAAGTAAAGTCATAATCTTAATTGTTTTAGAAAGTTTAGCCTCCCCTCTTTTCTTTGTCTTCTTAGCGCCTCTCATATTTATTCATAGACTCTACTCTCCTTCTATATATGATAATGAATTTATATTTGAATGCAAATTATATCAGATTTAAATTTTTTTTTTCTTTCCGAAACCAAATTGAGTATAGATTAGATGCAAAACTTTATTCGTTTAGAGTTCTAACCAAATAAATGATGATGATCAAAACTTCGCTATTAATATTTTTTTTATTTATTTTTTTCTAAATATGTAGAGAGTAACTGAAACATGGAAAATTTTCCCATCATTTTTTTGTATCAAATAAGGCAACTGGAAATTATATTTAAGATCTCTCTGCTTTATAGAATACCTAAAGAAATTAATTTATTAATGAATTGGGTTGCTTAATTTCCAGAAAAATGGTATTTTTAAATTTATCACATCCTTTTTACTTTCTCTTACCTATGTATATATGTAATATATATATATATATAGAGAGAAAGTACCGAAAGTATTGGATTCATGTCAAAAATTTGATGTCGAGATTTTGATGGATATACACGTTTTGAGGTCCCCTGAATCCAAAAAAGTGATTTTCGCCTCATGGTTTGTCTGTCTGTGTTCAAGTTAAAGCATGAAGAAATTGAGCTAGAAGGTTGAAATTTTATATTTAACAAAATTCGCTCCAACGTTTTTGATTAAAATTCAAAATCAATTAGGTATTTTTTTAGATGCTCTTTAAAATGTATATTCTCATTTTCCCATTGATTATGAAGATCTCTTTACTCTTGTTCTCCATAGAAAAGAGAAATAGTTGCCATGGTAGCAAAATATAAATATTTGCCCATGTTTATAAATCTTACAATTTAAATTTAAATGTATCGTACTGTCCGAAACTAAAATATCGACACGAAAAATCTGGTGCGACCAGTCACACCAGATTTTTTATAAAATAAATAAACATAAAAACTAATCTTTGGGATGTTTAAAGAAGAAAAAAAAACATTTTACGGATAACATAAAAAAGTCTTCTTTTTGGGCTTGTTTATTATCCATAAGAAGTAAAGTTGCTGCTTTAAGACTGTCTATTGAATTGAGAGAGAAGCTGGGTAATCTTGTATCAAAAGCTTAGTATGATAAAAGTAGAGATTAAAGAAAGTAGACGGATAGAATCTCTCTCTTTCTTTTAAGAAAAAAAAAAAAAAAAATCCAGAACCAACATTGAATTTTTATACGAATTTTTTTTACTAGAATTACCAACAAATAAAAATTAATATTTAATATCGCACACGCCAGTTTCAAATACTAGAGGTCCGAGGTTCGAAAGAGAAAATTTTTTTTAATTACATTTATTTAAAAATATTAGGGTTGATGTATAAATAGCATCAAATGCCTAAGAAGATTAAAAGAAGAATATTATCGTAATGAAAAAGTTATCTCTTAAGATAGCAAATTTGCATGATGAGTTTGTGTTTTATTGGGCAAAGCGTGGAGGTCCTGGTTCGACTACAGGGGGCGCAATTTTTGTCAAATCAAACACAAACTCATCTCGCAAATACGAGATTGAAATTTTATTATTTAAGTTAGGTAATCTCCCAAACGGTTAAAATAAGCTTTTGAACAAAATAGGCCAAAAAGTACTAGTACTTTCCTAAAGTAATTTTTATTTTTTTTTTTTTTAATTGGCTCTAACGATTTTGATCAAAATTTATAAATCAACTATTTTCAAGATGCTCTTTAAAAAGTATATCAGTAAAATTTTTCATGAAAGTTGTTTGAAGTACACTTTACTGATATAGTATTTCAGATTTTTCATATTCATTTTTCGATTCTTCCTTCCATAGAGCCAATGTTAAATCCCTATGGGGATTTGTATGTTAATTTCGATTCACAAGGGTCCTCTTTGGAATTTTTTACACATTTTAAAATTTTTTTTCCAATTCTTATGAAATTTTGTATTTATTTAGGATTCTCTTTTGTGTATAAAATATCCAAATATGATATTAAAATTTTGAAAAATAACTATAGTTCATTTCAAGCAGTCAACATTTAAGACGCAAATTGTCAAGTTTTTTAAGTAATATTTGAAATCTTTTAGTAATAGCTTCGGAGATACTCTTTTGCTTCATGATTAGTTAGTGAAGAGCTTAAGAGCGAAAAAGATTTTATTGTTTTACAGAAAATTTAAATACGAAGTCTAAACGTTCAAAATTTCAAAAATTAAATGCTTTAAAAGGACGAAGCATAAAATTTTTGTTGAAAAAATATAATAAAAAATACTTTCTCTCTCTATATATTTCATATATGGGAAGAGAAAAAAATATAAAAGCGTTTTTTTTTTCAATCATCAGCCTCAGCAAATTTAATTTTAAACAGGAATATAATCAAAAAGAGACCAGCCGCCGGTCCGCCGAATAGTCTGACGTTTGAAGCGGGGGAAGGAAGAAGGTTGGTATAAATGGAGTAGAAAAAAAGCCAGGCTTAGCTTGGGTAATTCGTGGTCGCCATTACTCACAAGAATGTGAGTCCTTGTTTTTTTCCCCCCCCCCAAATAAAAATTTTTTCCCTTTGGCCAATTTTGCTCAATTTGTTTAAAACAAATTTCCCCCCTGTATTTTATAGAAATGAGAAATGATTTCTATAATAAAAAATATTTTTCTATATTTATAAATTGTACATCTTGAATTCTAATGTACTGCCGGTACTAATGTTTTTGGATACAAAAAATCTGGCACAGAAAACAAATTTCATTTAACGAATTTAAGATAAAATTTTTCATTTAAAATCAAGACTTTATTTGATTATTACAACAACAAGATTTTAATTTTGAAAAGAAAGTAAATTTCTTCTCTTTTTAATTAATTACTTTAATCAAACCAAGTTTCAATCCCTTCTTGCCCTTTTAAAGGTAACAAACATATATAAAACAGGGAGAGAGAGAGAGAGAGAGAGAGAAGGGGTGGCGTGTAAACAAAAGGATAATTTTATTTATACAGATGATGATGATGAAAAACAAATATTTACAACATTTCTAAGGACTTATTAACCTGGAAATGCCTTTAAATAATAAGAAAAGGGTGAGAGAGAGGAGGGAAAGGAAAAGTTTCTATAATACTTATTTATTTATTTAAAACAAAATGACATCTCTAATTAAATTGTTAATTAAGATTTTATTTCAAAAAGAAAAAAAGAAAAGCATGCGAATGTAAAATGTAAAAAAATTATTCTGAAAGCAATTATATTTCATTAAAAGATAATTGGTGAGTTTTATTTTCCACGATACGATAAATCTTTATAAATCCGAGGAGAGAGAATAAATTTAAATGCAGTCAAAATTAAAGCCTGAATATTTTAATTTTGGCTTTTCCTTTCTTCTTTATTAAAAAAATTCTGGTCGTACACAACTTTCTCTTAACTTCGGTATTTGAAAGTTGTGTTTTGGGCTTGTCACGCCAGATTTTTTGAGTCCTCATATATTTACAGAACATTTTTTTTTTTGGAACGAAGTTCTTTAACGCGGCTTACGCAGGATGAATTGGGAGAAAATGTAACGTAACAAAAACGCGTTCCTAACAAAAATGAGTTCCCAGGGCCCGGGCGACGGCGGAGGAAGACGAGATTAGCCGAAGTCTTGGCGAGGCTACGCCCACCTTCTCCTTCTCTTATTTTCATTATATCTACCGTAGGCGTTAAATTGCTCGCCAAATGGTTCTACGACCCCACACGTTTGCTTTCTTTTTAAATTTCATTTAAGTTATCAATATTTTTCGGCATCGGAGGCCATTTAGACCCCGTCTCTATTTATAAATTGTCACATGAGACGGGATGTGAACCCGCGATCCTTGGTACTCCAACGGGTACACCGACGGCTCAACAGAACAATAGAATTCAAGAATATTTATAAACAGAGGAAATATATTTTGCCCTCGGGCTTGGTATGGGGGTTAGCGTGCTAGCCTCGTATACCAAAAGTTGCGGGTTCGGACCCCAGGCAGTTCGATGATTTTATTTAAGCCATTTGGATGCCAAATGGCTTAAATAAGAATGCCCCCAATATGTAAATTAATAATAACGTTAATCATCAAAGGCTTATATGGCCTGAGTTACCGAAAATACTGTGTGAAGGTGTGTAAGTGAGAATGTGAATGATAAAGTGTTTAAAAAAAATATATATTTTGTTACCATGGCAACCATTTCTCCTATCTTTCCTATGAAATACAAAAGTAAAGTGTGCTTCAAACAATTTTGAGAGAAAAAATGAGAATATACATTTTAAAGAACATCTAAAAAATAATTGATTTATGAATTAAAATCGCGGATTTTGAGAAAATTAAAAAAAAAAAAAAAAAACTAAAAAAGTACATCAGTAAAGTACTAGTTTAGTTCTCTTTGGCCAATTTTGTTCAAAAGTGTCGTGTTTTGTGCCAGGGTGGTACCTAACTTAAATATAAAATTTCAACTTATAGCTCTTTTTGCTCTTGAGATATTTTGATCACTGAGACATACACAGACAGACCATTTTGAGGACTCACTTTTTTGTGATTATGGGGCCTCTAAACGTATATTTCCATCAATCTCGACATCGAATTTTCCATACTTTTTCTATATATAGGTAAGAGAAAGTAAAATATATACTAATAATAACAACGCAAAAATAAATCATTTAATTTATTCCAGATGCCTGTGGGACGTAATTCCTTTAAAGTTAAAATTGGTATTCAAGAGGTATTCTTGCGGATGATAGTTGAGATAAAAGTATAAATACTAGAATAGATGACTGAGAGTCTGAGAAGTTATATCCTCACTGATGAAATCCTTATTTCTTAAATTACCTCATTGAGTTGGTAAAAAGAATAAAATTGTTTGTTTTCTCTATATCTCTTTATTAAGACGTACGCGCTGACATCTCTTAATTTATTTTATTAATAAAAATAAAATATTGAACGTAATGTAATAATAAATAAACCAAGTAAATAAATAGATTAAATCTTTTCTTCTTCTTTTTTATGCTCTAATACAATTTATTTCTCTCTCTCTCTCTCTTTCTCTCATTTCAACCAACATCCATCTTAAAAATATAATTAATGTTGGTGTTAATAAAAAAAAAAAGGATAAATTCAACAAGTGTTTGTTATTTTTTCAATTATTTTGAAATTTCATGAAATGAATATTAATATAGGCGGAGGACAAGGTCGTTAAATTTGAGACAAGTTTCGGTCAACACGCCAAGTGGCTCTTTTTCTCTCCCCTTTTTTTGGCTGTGCTCTTCAATTATCGGAAATCTATTAAGGTTAGGAGGGGATGGCCCTTTTTGGAATTAGATCCGGGCTCATTCCCCAAAGGAATCCCTCCCCCTATCAAACCAGGTAATATTCTAGTAGTTAGCTATAAAATTAGATTGAACGCGCCGAGCAAATTATGATTAATTATTGTTTTTTAATTATTATTTAAAAAAATCCGGTGTGACTGGCGGACGCACACAACTTTCTCTTACCTTCGGTAATCGAAAGTTGTGTTCTGTGCTTGTCACACCAGATTTTTGTGTCGACATGTATTTAGTTTCCGACAGTAGGGTACAATTGAATTCAAGATGTAAAATTTATAAGTATGGGAAAATATTTATATTTTGTTACCATGGCAACCATTTCTCCTATCTTTTCTATGGAGTACAAGAGTAAAGTGGTCTTCAGAAGATTTCAATCACAAAATGAGAATATACATTTTATTGAAGATCTAAAAAATAATTGATTTTGAATTTTAAAAAAAATCGTTGGAGCAAATTTAGAGAAAATCGAAAAAAACTGAAAAAGTGCATCAGTAAAGTACTAGTACTTTTTGGCCGATTTTGTTCAAAAGCTTCGTGTCACGTCTCAGGGGGGTACCTAACTTAAATATAAAATTTCAACCTCCTAGCTCTTTTCGTTCTTGAGATATTTTGTTCACAGGCAGACAGACAGACACACACACACACACACACACACACAGACAGACCATGTCACGAAAACCACTTTTTTGGATTCAGGGGACCTCAAAACGTGAAGATCCATCAAAATCTCGACATCGAATTTTTGACATGAATCCAATACTTTCTCTCTATATATATATTACATATATACATAGGTAAGAGAAAGTAAAAAAAACGATGCCGTGGGGTTTTGCAAGTAAGAAGAGTAACAGTCGGTGTGATTAAGCGAGGCAAAAGCTCGGGATTGGTGACCCCGAGCAATTAGCGTGTGGAACGTCCCCCGGTAATTGTAAATTTATTAAAATAAAATTCTAATATGAGTAGGATGGCAGTCAGAAAAGAAATCAAACAAAAATTTAATCAATCTTTATCCAATTTTATTTCGATTGCCGACGTTTCGGACACAAATCGCGCTCTTCCTCAGGACAATTGACAGTTAATAAAATATAGATTGTCCTGAGAAAGGGTGCGATTTGCGTCCCGAAACGTCGGCAATTAAAATAAAATTCTAATCTCAAAATAGCTGCTGTAGCCGAAAAGGGTTGTTAAAAAAATAAAAACGCATAGATATAGATAATATATTCGCATGTCATCATTTCTTTTCTAATAATTATCACAGATTTAATAATTTTAATCAACACTAATTGAAATAATTAATATTTCAATTATTTTTCAGAGTGAAAGAAGTGGTAAGAAGAAAAATAATTATCTCTTCTAGCGCAAATAAATGAAATCGCCTGCGTTCAACAGAACGCAACCAGAGATGCACGCATGTGTGATTGCCTGCTAGCTATTCTTAAAACAAGTTCGGGACTTTCTCGTATAGGCCTATTCTACAAATGAGTGATTATCTCTTGCACTAAAATAATAATAAAAAAAAATTCGTTTTCGAGAGTTTGGTTTAGACCTCTACGAGTCAAAAAAAAAATTGCAATTATGTCTGTATGAACAAAGTTCATTTGTTTATATTAATATTACCAACAGGGAAAGGGAGAGATAAAGAAGAAGTAGGAAGAAATAATTCTCTCTTTTAATTTACAAATTTCATCGATCTGGCTGCTAGTGTTTTTAAGTAATCGTGTTCACGTTCTTATATAGGTCGTGTCAAAAATTCGATTTTAATGGAAATAGACGTTTTGAGTGTAAAAGACGCAAAAGTGTCCGTCTGTCTATGAAAAAAAAAATATCAGGTTGAAATTTAATTTTTAGGTTAGATACCCCAAAATTCAATTTCCACTTTATGACAAAAAATTGTTCAATTCTATTTGATTTGAAATACCTCCACCTGAGAAAGGAAACGAGAACCTCCCTCAGTATTATTCCCATGAAAGTTACCACTCAGAGTAAATTTTTTTTATCTCATCCATAGAAAAGTCTGGTGAAATTCTCTCTTTTTTTTTTAAGTAATAATTTATTACAAAAAATTTCTTGATGGAGAGAGATAGAGAGAGTTCATTTAATTCCAGAGGTGTGTGTATGTGATGACATTTGCTGCTCTGTGCAGGTCGCACACTCTTATGAATAATTTTCCCATTGAGACTCAACGATGACGTTACCATTTTTTTTTAAATAAATGATATGCTCTCTCTCTCTTTCTCTCTAGCATATTGTCACATTTTTTTTAAAACGTTCATCTCCTCATTTTTTTAAATCAACTTTTTTTTTTAAAGCCAATTAACATCGTAAGCTTTTTAAAAATATATATATCGTTGCTTATATAGGTAGGTTATGTATAATTAGAAGCGAAAAAATTTAAAGTAATGAATTCAAAATTAATGGATTTAAAGCTTATGTATAAATGTAAAAATATTGTTGGACATCTTATAAAGAAATAATAAAGAAACAATCTGGTGTGACTGTCGCACCAGATTTTTCGTGTCGACATGTATTTAGTTTCCGACAGTACGGTACATTCGATTTTCAAGATGTAAAATTTATATGTGAAAATATTTATATTTTGTTACCATGGCAACCATTTCTCCTATCTTTTCTATAGAGTACAAGAGTAAAGTGGTCTTCAGAAGATTTCAATGGCAAAATGAGAATATAAATTTTAAAGAGAATCTAAAAAATAATTGATTTTTGGATTAAAAAAAAAATCGGAGCGAATTTTGAGAAAATCGAAAAAACTGAAAACGTGCATCCGTAAAGTAATAGTACTTTTTGGCCGATTTTGTTCAAAAGCTTATTTTCACGCCCTAAGAGGGTGCTTAACTTAAATATAAAATTTCAACATCCTAGCTCAATTCCTTCATGCTTTAAATTGAACCAAGACAGACACACAGACAGACAGACCATGTCGCGAAAACCACTTTTTTGGATTCAGGGGACCTCAAAACGTGAATTTCCATCAAAATCTCGACTTCGAAATTTTGACATGAATACAATACTTTCTCTATATATATATATTATGTAAATTAACATATACATATAGGTAAGAGAAAGTAAAACATTACAACTTGGGCAGTTATACAATCATATGATTAGCTTAACTGGATGTGGAAAGTCTCGAAAGTCATAATCGATTAGGTTATCCGGGGGATAGCTTTTAAAGAAAATTGACAAAATATCATTTTAGGCAAGAAAGATAATTTTTTAGGCAAAATAAAATGAATGTGATTAAATAAAGGAAAAATCATTGGGTCTATGGAAGTATAGGTTGAAAAGTTGGTTTTTTGAATTTATATTGAAATCCTATGAAAGAATCGAAATATAATGAACCAAATTTTTTCATCTAAAAAGCCTTCCTTATATTTAGAAAATTCAAACCGGACTCTGCAGATAGTCAAAAAATGTTTATGACTGCTTTTCGTAAAAATAGATACCTAAATAGACGTGAAACATTAAATTACTATTAATAGAATAAACAGATGTTATAATTAATAGGTCAAAGAGGGGGGGGGGGGGGGGTTAGTGGTTAACCTGAAACCGCACTCACCGATAAATGTCGCCAATGAGGTTGAGCAGTTGTCCATCTTCGCCTCGCCATTTGATGTCTGGTGGTGCAGAGCCATTGGCTGCACATTCGAGCACTGCTTGTGCCCCTGGCACTACCACCGTGTCGCCAGGCTCGATGGTCAACTCCAAATCTCGTACACCTGTGCACACAAATAATACATTAAGTTAGGGGGGTGAAAAAGAAAACAAGAATAAAAAAAGACTGGCAGTCGATTAAAAATAATTTTTGAAACCTATACAAAATTCATTTTTAGGAGATACCGGACACATACATACATTTATAATTTAGTCTTGTGACATTCTTGACACATGTTTTTTTTTTTTTTCAAAGAAAGTTCATTAAAAGCCTTTTTGCCCTTATATAGGCCGAAATAGAAAATCATTAAAATATCTACGTAACTGGATATGATTATTATTAATTAATAATCATTTCTTAATTGGCGCCAAAACCAGGAAAAGATGACTGGGTCCATTAGAGAAGGAGATATAAAAAAAAAATCACTAATTGAAAATTTCATAAAATATATTATTTATATATGAAGTAGAGTAAAATAAACAGAGTTATAAATTAAACAAGTTTTTTTTTTAATCGGGGTCATGTTACCAAAATGGTCTAATAATGAATTTATTAGTTAGAGTCCTATTAATAAAGACACAAGATGAAGATTTCTAAAAAAAAAAAAAAACTCTGGTAGCGCCATTATTTATAAATTTATTCTCTTAGCTATTGGAAAAGTAAGTAATTAAAAAAAAAAAAAATTTTTAATTAAAATTTATTAAAAAAAGAAATTGGAGAAGGGATGCTTTTGAAAAGCGCGCGGCTTCGAAATAATACGTAGGCAACCATTAAAACTGATAATTTAGGTTGTATCTGCAGAAGGATTTGGTATCCAAATGGCTTACATAAAATCATCGGACTGCCTGGGATCCGAACACTTGACCCTTGGAATGAATAGAGCTTATAGAATTTTTTTTTTACTTTGTCTTTCCTCTATATACTGTATGTTAATATATATAGAAAGTAATGGATTCATGTCAAAAATTCGATGTCGAGATTTTGATGGATATACACGTTTTGAGGTCCCCTGAATCCAAAAAAGTGGTTTTCGCGACATGGTCTTCTGTCTGTGAACAAAATATCTCAAGAACGAAAAGAGCTAGGAGGTTGAAATTTTATATTTAAAGTCCCAAGGTACCCCCTTGGATGATAGAAAAAGTAAATTTTTTAAGTAAATGTCCTTTTTATATAATTAAATAAACAAGTGATTGATGCTTCTCTCTAAATACTTACACAAGAGATGAGAGAGATTAATTATTTAGAAGGATTTTTGGTCTTTGGTTTTGATTCATGACCTTTTAGGCGTCGACACGTGGCGTTCAAAATAAAAAAATTTAAATTATAAATACCCATTAAAAGTGAATTTATTGAAAAATTTGGACAGATTGCTTCCTTAAAAAAAAAAAATCATTTAAATATGATTTACAAGGTCTATTTAAAATTTTTCATATATTTTGATCAAATGACTTCCCTGTATTCTTTTCAAATTCCAATTGTCCGAAATTAAAAACAGTATTTTGATTTGATGATAAACATCAAAAGGACATTTAAAATCACCAGTAAGGAGAGAGAAAATTTAGACTTTCAGAGAAAAACAGTAAAAAAAAAGAAAGAAAGAAAGAACAGATGCAAAATATAAACTCGTAAATGAAAAAAATAAAAAGAGATTCCTTCAAAGAGGAGAATTGGAAATAAAAATAAATCAATCCATACTAAAAGAGAGATAAAGAAAAAAAAAGCACGTGTTATATGTTGGCAATTGAAATGTTAAACACTGGTGCTTTTAAGGTTCAACCTCCTGCAATCTTTTTATCGTTTCTAACAAATATTTGCGCAATGAGAAGAGTGATAATTATTTTAATGTAGTAAAAAAATCTGGTGTGACTGGTCGCAGAGCACATAAGTTTCACTTGCCTTGAAAGATGTGTTCTGTTTGTCACACCATTTAAATAACGATTATGTCAATAATTAAATTTTGTGTGAAAAAAATAATTAAACTTATCATTAATTAGATTAAAATAAGCTTCTGAAGAAAATCGGCCAAAAAGTACTAGTATTTTACTGAGGAACTTTTAATTTTTTTTTTTTTTCTCAAAATTCGCTGGAACGATTTGATTAAAATACATAAATCAACTATTTTTTGAATATTCTTTAAATCATCAGTAAAATTTTTCGTGAAATTTGTTTAAAGTACACTTGACTGATGTTGTATTCCAGATTTTTCAAATTAATTTTCTGGCTCTTCCTTCCATAGAGCCAATGTTAAATCGCTATGGGGATTTGAATGTGAATTTCGATTCAAAAAGAGTCCCCTTTGGAACTTTTTACACATTTAAAAAGAAAATTTTCCAATTCATACTAAAATTTTGTATTTATTTAGGATTCTCTATTGTGTATAGAATATCCAAATATGAGATTAAAATTTTGAAAAATAACTAAACAGTCAACATTTAAAACGCAAGTGGTCAAGTTTGGAACTAAGGTGTTATGGGAAACTAAATATATCTTGATACAAAAAATCTAGTTTGAGGGCACACTTTCGATTACCGAAGGTAAGAGACAGTTGTGTGCTGTGCATTGTCACACACCAGATTATTTTTTTCACAAAATTCGATACCTGACAAAAATAAAAATTTTAGCCGTTATTTAATTATCCTTTCCAATTGCTTAGAATCTTTCATCCCTTTTTGCTCACATCTCAAGGGAACCCTTGAATAGGAAACGATCTAAGATTTATTTTTCTTCCAATTTGAGCCCATTTACATTGAAAGTGATTTCCTTCAAGCCACGCGCATCCATCCTTTTCTTCCATCTATGCTTCTTTATTAGGGGATTATTGAGTGAGAGAGAGAAATGAAGATGATAAAAAGCAAGCAAATTGCTAAACTTTCCCTTTTTCTAGAATAGACAAACATTTTTTTTTATTTTGTATAGAAATAATTTTTATTTCTCTTTTGAATAATCTTTCCAAAAAATAAATAAATATTAAGGTGCGCGTCTCGGAAAGCCGTTAGAACACGATTGACTACCGAGTTACTCGAGGCGGCAAGAGATGGCGTTAGTTTTTCCCATAGGAATACAAGGGATTTATTCCATTTCATTTGAAAGATTCCAGCTAATTAATTAAGGGTAGAAAATTAATTATTTTATAACACAATGATTACAAATTTAATTATCTATAAGATATAGAGCGAATTTTTTAAAAATTTCTTTTATTTAATGCGATTAATCTAAAAAAAAAAGTTTATTTTTTCGAAAATCAAAAAAAGGGCTTCTACAAGTTGTAGATATTTTAAATAGCTTTAATTTCAAAAAAAAAATTGAGGTCGATAGCTTCAAAATTGTGGCCGTCGGAATCTCCCAAAATTAACACCCCGAGACGCGCACCTTAAAATAACTAAATAGATGGTATATAGTAATGCATGTTTTGCATTTTTTTTTTAAACATATAGAAAGAGCTACCACACTGGTTTACTGTGCTCGAAAAACAGTTATGCGATAACGCGCTATACATACCGGTATTTGGCTCTAATTTACGATTACGATAGAGAGAAGTCCAGAAAAAATTCTTCTGGTCGTTAAAATATCTATTGATTAAAAAAAGATACCATATAGGGCATATATAGCCTAAACAGCTATAGATTAATTATGCAAAAAAGAGAAAGAGAGAGAGAGAGTTGGTTGCTTCGGTGGGAAAGAAAATTAATCCAATAATAAATAAATAAATTGCCTTGTCTGACAATTAAAAAAGATATTTAATAGCTTATTGAGAAATTTTGCTAATTTTGCCCCCATTTATTTATTTTTTTGATATTTCAATTATTTTTTTTTTTTCACTTTATTTTACTTTTTTTTTATATAAAATAATTGACATTTTCCTTTTACTTTTCGCCGAGACAAAACAGAGAAGTAATAAATTACTTTTAATTGAATAAAATTTGTTTAAATTATAAACAATTATTTAGAAAATAAAAAAACAAATTGGCAGGTTTGCGTATTATTTATTCAAGATTGATTGTGAGATTTTTTACTTTCTCTTACGTATATGTATATGTTAATATACACATATATAGAGAGAGAAAGTATTGGATTCATGTCAAAAATTCGATGTCGAGATTTTGATGGATATACACATTTTGAGGTCCCCCGAATCCAAAAAAGTGGTTTTCGCGACATGGTCTGTCTGTGTTCAATTTAAAGCATGTCAGAATGAAGCTACGAAGTTGAAATTTTATATTTAAGTTAGGCATCCACCTGAGGCGTGAAAATAAGCTTTTTACCAAAATCGGCCAAAGAGTATTAGTACTTTGCTGATTTACTTTTTCGATTTTCTCAAAATTCGCTCCAACGATTTTGATTAAAATTCAATAAATTATTATTTTTTTTTTAAATGTATATTCTCAATTTGTTATTGAAATCTTCTGAAGACCACTTTACTCTTGTACTTCATAGAAAAGATAGGAGAAATGGTTGCCATGGTCACAACTTTCGTTTACCGAAGGTAAGAGAAAGTAGTGTGCAGTGCGACAGTCACACCAGATTTATTTTAAGTGAAACTTTTATTTTATCCCCTCAAATTTTTTCGCTCTTCTATCAGCATGTCGCGTTACAAGCCTTGACTTCAAAGGCCATGACGCTACAAGCCATGACGTCACAAGTCGTGTTTTTTTTTTTTTAAGGTGGTTTCCTTTGGGATTTTTGTAACAAAATCCTCTCCATCTTTTCTTCTAGGTACTTTCAATTGAAATCTAATCAAAATTTTATCTCGATGATTATTCGTATAAAAGAAGGGAGAATCTTTTTTACTCTCATTCACAGTCTTAAATTTTTTTAGATGGCACTTTATGGTATTTAGATCTTCTTTTTTTAAACAGAAGAGGGAGCTGGGGCAGCCAAAAATAAAAAGTCTACGATTTTTTACAATCCAATGAGACGTTTCGGCTTTTTATTGACCGCTTTCCTAGACCCTCTAATAATCTAATTTATGTGCTTTATTCTTTGGAAAGTCCCCTCACCCTCCAGAAAAGACTAATTCAAAGACTTTAATATACCCCTTGACTTCATACATTTTTTATGTAAACAACGGCTTATTTATCAAAGTAATTCTACAAGCTACTGGCAAAATCTTTATGTCGCTATTAACAAACATAATTTTTTTTTTTAAACTCGTAAATGGACAAAATAAGGCAGTTCTCGCGTGTTAATTTATTTTCAACTGAAATATGAAATTTATTTAATATTTTTTTGGGTAATTATTGTTTTGAAAAATTAATAAAAAATTCAAAAGCCATCTCTAGATGATTAATACTCCATATAATTTAATATGCGAATTAAAACAATGAAATTTGAATTAATTTTCTCGTTGAATGGCGCCCTTGAGGGTCATTCGTTGATAAAGTACGCTTTATAAAATATCAACAAAAAAAAAAAGAGGTGGAATAAGTATATGTGGCTTTTTTAAACATTCATAAAATTGTGAATGCTAGTCTAATAAAAAATCACAAGCTTTTTTTGAAGAATTACATTTTAAATCAAAATTGCAAGGATCTATTTTTTTGCAACGAGAGATTTTCTAATATATGCAATTGGGGTCATCTCAATGTCCAAAAATTTGTATTTCTCTCTCATTTTGCATCCCATTTTAATTTACACGGAATCAATGTTCTTAAAAAAAATTAATTGCAGTTAACCTCTTTTCAAAATGACCCATTCAATTAAATTCTATATATCTAGTTTATTATTTTTTTTTTTAATTTTCTTTTTTTGTGGCTATTATTGGAGAAGGGTTTTTTTTTTCTTTCTTTTTATCGATTAGATAGAAATGAGTTTGGGATTTGGTCAAAATGTTCTCCCCCCTCTCTCTCTCTAAGTTTAGAATAGAATCCACCAGCAACCCTCCTTTGGGATTAATTAAACAAGTGCAAACATACATGATGAATGCACACAAAAACACACTAAAAAAAAAACGATTACCGTTTAAATAAAAAATAATCTGGTGTGACTCAACGCACACAAGATTTTTTTTGTTGAGATATATTTAGTTTCCCATAGCACCTTAACAAACTTTCCACTTTAAAGTTTTAAATGTTGACTGTATAGTTATTTTTCCAAATTTTAATCTCATATTTGGATATTTTATACATAATAGATTCAAAATGTCATAACAATTGGAAAACATTTTTTTAAATGTGTAAAAACTTCCAAAGGGGACCCTCTTTTGAATCAAAATTTACATGTAAATCCCCATAGGGATTTAACATTTGCTCTTTGGAAGAAAGAGCCGGAAAATGAATTTGAAAAATCAGAAAAACTGCATCAAGAAAGTGTACTTAAAAAATTTTCACGAAACTTAAATCAAAAGCGTTAGACCAAATTTTGAAAAATTTGGAAAAAAAAAACAGAAAAAATACTTAGGTAAAGTCCTATTAAGCACAAGAGGGAAGGTCTTCAAACAATTTTGAGGACAAAATGAGAATATAGATTTTAAAGAACATCTAAAAAATAATTGGTTTATGAATTTTGATCAAAATCGTTAGAGCGAATTTTGAGAAAATTGAAAAACTGAAAAAGTATAACAGTAAAGTACTATTTCATGAGAAAAGTAGTTTATAGCTGGATAAAATTATTTAGAAACAGGATGAAGAAAGGAGAGCAGCTAGTATTTGTTTTATTTATTTAAGGCCCATTAAGCTAACGTTTCGGTCTCGGTCGAGACCATCCTCAGAGCTTATGGGCTGTCAATATGAGACAAATTTTAAAAAACTCAATTATATAATTCATAACCATTAAGTTATAATTCAAGTATATAAATAGATATAATTAATATACACAGGTTTAAACAATTGAGTCTATTATTGGAAGAGCAACAGTCGTGTGGTGCGTCTAATCGACTAGAGGCAAAAAAAATATTTATATAAATACTTGAATTAAAACTTAATGGTTATGAATTATATAATTGAGTTTTTTAAAATTTGTCTCATATTGACAGCCCATAAGCTCTGAAGATGGTCTCGACCGAGACCGAAACGTTAGCTTAATGGGCCTTAAATAAATAAAACAAATACTAGCTGCTCTTCTTTCTTCATCCTGTTTTTCAGTACTATTTCTTTTTGGCCGATTTTATTCAAAAGCTTATTTTAGCTGTTCGAGAGAGTGTAAATTTAAAATTTCAACCCCGAAGCGTCATACACAGACAATGATGTGAAAATCACTTTTTTTGACTCAGGTGACCTCAAAATATGTATTTCCATAAAAATCTCGACATAAAATCCAATACTTTATATATATATGGTGTGTGTGTTACCTATATAGGTAAGAGAAAGTCTTTAAAAATACACTAATCTGTTAGAAATTTTAATAAAAGAAAAGATAACATTAATATTGGCAATAAAAGACTTTTTTAATTATAATTTCTAAAAACGTATTAAATTATCATATAATCATAATTATAAAAAAAAAAAAACTGGTGGTTAATTGCACGTGATAGGGAAATTAAATAGACAATTTATGTGTGCGAGCTCAATAACCATCTATTAAGATATTTTTTTTTTTAATCACTAATGATAGGAACACCTGAAAATGAGATAATATTTGAGTAGATTTATTGAACAACGGGGTGGAATTCTAAATCCTACGGCTCTATTTTCGTAACCATTCATCAAAGTGGATTAATTTGCCAAATGGGGCAGGGATTGGTCACCTGCCCAGGCCCAAAAAAAAAGGAATTGTGATAAATAAATAAAAAAGAGATAGAAAAGGGGAGGGTGGGATGTAGACAAGATTTTAGAGGGTAAAAGGGTGTGGGACCTTAGAGAACGTAATTAACGCACCCAGGCAGCTGTCAAATGTCGGATGCACACTCCTACTTACATGTACTAAAACTCCCTTTAACGGGAGAGAGAGACTTTAGCTAGTAATTATATAAGGACTCTTGGCTAGGAGCCCAAAGACCTCCCCTCTAAGAGGATTTTAATTAAAATAAATAATTAAGAGTTATTGAAAAGAATATTTTATCAATTAACAATGTGCAATATAAAATGGCCCTTAGAGTATCCGCCTCTTGGGCTAGGGGTCAAAGGTTCACAGTTTTTTGTTCCTATCATTATTGATCGCCTCCCGTCACATGAGACAAAAATGTATTTCAATTTAATTGGCTACTAATAAATTGAAATAGAGGCGGGTTTAAAAGGCCTCCAATGCCGAAAAAGATCTTAAATATGTTTAAAACCGCCTACTTTTTCATATAATAATAGTATTGAATTAATGTCAAAAATTCGAAGTCGAGATTTTGATGGAAATACATGTTTTGAGGGACTCCGGAGTCAAAAAAAAATTATGTCTTTAAAATAATATTGAAGGAAAAGAGCTAGAGGTTGAAATTTTATATTTAATTTTGGTACTACCCTGGGGAGTAAAATGAAGCTTTTGAACAAAATCGGCTAAAAAATACTAGTACTTTACTGATGTACTTTTTCTCAAAATTTGCTTAAACAATATTGTTTTATTAAAACTTTTGTGGTTTGAAATATTTATTATTAGAGGAATTTTTAATCATAGACCACATTTTTGTATTAAATATTTATTAAAATTATAAATACAACGTTTCGACTGCTTATTGTGCAGCCGTTATCAAGTGTGCACTTGCTCCGACTCAAGTGAACTGTCATGTCCGTTACGTGCCTTTTTATATACAGCGACGTCAGCGCCATTTGTCGGCATTTCTGTGAAGTTAGATTCAAATTTTCCCGCTATTTTCACTTATTTCTATGAAGTTAGTCAAAATTATCAAAGCAAGTGTTTACATAAAAAGCATGATGTTACAATAAGTTTCCTGAGTTTGATTTTAACATATAATATTTAATACAAAAATGTGGTCTATGATTAAAAATTCCTCTAATAATAATATTGTTTTAAATTCATAAATAATTTATTTTTTAAATGTTCTTTAAAATGTATATTCTTATTTTGCTCTCAAAATAGTTTGAAGCATCACTTTACTCTTGTACATTCGAGCATATCAGGTATACTTGTACTGTACTTCATAGGGTAATAGTAACAAAATATAAATATTTTTCTAAATTTATAAATTTTATATATTTAATTCTAATGCACTGTCGGAACTAAATATATGACGACATAAAAAATCTGGTGTGACAAGCATAGAACACAACTTCGGTAAGTGAAAGTTGTGCGATCAATCACATCAGTTTTTTTTTTTTTTTTTTTTTTGTTAATAAAAATTTTAAAGAGAATTTTATGTCAAGGGGTGAGCCAAATTTTATTCCTTTTTTTTTTTGTTATTCATTAAATTGATTCCTTTACTAGTAATCGTTTAATACCATCAAACTCCCCCTCCGACTCGTTTACTCTTACTTAATTTAATAATAAAAAAACGCAATTTTTTTTATGTTTTAATCTCTTGGATTAACTTTTTTTTATCTCTCATTCACTTTCAATTAAATTTGATGATTTCTCTCTCTGATTATCTAAAATCAAAAAAATTAAATTCAATTTTATCTTGTTCTATTATTTTATGATTTTTTTTTTTAATTATCATTCGTTTGGAACAAGTCAAAACTAAGTTTTATAGCTACTCAATGTCGAGATTACAATCAGACTATTGATTGAGACTACCGAAGTTGTAGATTCTCTCTTGAGTGCAAAAAACTCACGTGAAATCATAATCCAAAACCCACTAGCAAAAATAAATCTCACATATAATTTTTAAAATTATAAATTTACACTGGCTAACGCTAAGTAGCAATTTAAAACAGAAATGCAAAAAGAAACAGAAATAGAAGAAGGATAGAAAAAAATGTAACATTAGCTCGGGTAACTCCTGATCTAGGGCTGAATATGGGGGGAGGGCATGTGCCCCGAAGATATCAGGGAACGAAAATAAGAAAGTGCTTCACAAAAGCAATAAGAAAAAAATGAACATATCGCAATTTAAAAGATATCCAAGAAATTAACAAAATCTATTTGACTTTATTAAGAATAATTTATAAATGAAGTCGTTTTTCAAAATCTCACCCCACTCTAAGAAACAAGAATTACCATAATTCGTGGCAGTGGTGGTTATGGTTAGGCCCAGACCTAGGGCAGCAAAATTTTAGAGGCAAGAAAATTTTGGAGACTCAAATTTAAAGAACAATAAAAATTTAGCTTAGTTACAGCTCTATGAAGGGGAGGGGACGGCAAATTAAGCATTGGCCCTATTAACAAATCTAGTTCCGGCATTATTTTCACTTTTTTTAATGAATGAAATGGTTTTTAAATGATTGAAGTAATAAATAAACATAAAAGCCATAAAACAATTGAAATGCAGGTGAATAAATTCGTTTGTCTAATGAAGGAAAATAGAGTCATTTTGCTATTAAGTTTAAAGTCGAATGATGTATAACATGCAATGAGTGAAAAAAAAATTGTTGAAATTCGTAATCGATCTTAAATGATCTGCTACACAAAGCTGTGATATATATAGTTAAATTATCTGCGCTTTATATATATTAAATTATATATAAAGCGCTAGCCACTAACTTCCAGTCTCTGTGTGTATGTGCCTGTTCTCTCGTTAATTAGTAAAGTGTCTAACTCCACTTTTTTTCGAAAATCATTTTTTGTATTTTCTGTTGAAAAATATCATTCTCCTTATGCCCTGAACTGGGCAAGAGCGTAATTCAAATTTTTCCGTTCAAAAAGTTGCCCCACGAAAAGTGTTTAACAGTGGCTCTAACAATGACAATGAAATGTTTTTTTGGCTCTCCTGAAAAATAAACAAAAATGGAGTTGGGCACTTCACTAATTAGAACGTCGATATGTATGAGAAAAGAATTTTTATATAGTCCTAATATCCCTCATAAAGATGACCGCAAAACAATTTATTTAAATTTAAATTAGTTAAATTTTTTAAATATATTTAATTAAATAAATTATTTTATATACTGCATCTATCTGGAATTATTGATTTCTTTCTTTCATTATCAGTAAAAGTATAGATACTAGGGTTGGGTGATACTTTATCAATCTGATACTTTGTATCAGATACGAAAAAGTATCAGGGAAAAAAAATCGTTGAGCAGGGCGGAAAAAAATTTAGTCCTAAAAAAGGTAAAATTATTTAAACGGCATCGGAAAAAATTTCCCGCAGGATGAAAAAATTTAGTTCCGTATAAAAAATATTTTTCGCAGGGCGGCAAACTTAAGTTGCGAAAAAAAAATTCTGATGTACAGGAAAATATTCGTGTCCATAAAAATAATTTTTATGGGAGGGGGAAAAATTTGTATCCTGTAAAAAAGTATCAGGAATAAGTAAAAGTACCTGTAACAACTAGTACCTGATACAGCAAAATTGAGTACCGACCCATCCCTAACAGACACCCTTAATTCACTTACGCAATACTTGAATAGCCTCTTTAATCATCTCTAGTAGTGCTAGGGGTCAGGAGTTCACTTCCCGTCGCGATCAATGAAATTTTTCTAAATTATATTGGTTACTTATAGTTACCCCCGAAGGAGGAGGGTGGAAAATTGATCTTAATATTATGAAATAATTAATCTAAACTCTCAACCCCAAGAGAAGAAGAAAATTACGATGCGAAACTCGAATGCATTCTTAATTGTCCTTAGACGGACGGGTTAATGACTCGTGAGACTCACAAACGCTAACTTCATTTCACTTCAATTTGATTATTAAATTAATTTCACTTTCTTGGTTCACTCGCCATCAATAGAAAGAAGCGGGCCTCCATATTACTAATTCAAGATTGATTGAGAAATTTTCATCTTTTTTTTTTAAAGATGGTTTGTTTCCTTTGGGATTTTTAAAACAAAATCTCCTCCATTATTTCTTCTAGATTGAAATCTAATCAAAATTTTATTTTGATGGGATTATTCGTATAAAAGAAGGCAGTTTCTTCCCCTCACACTCAAATTTCTTTTTTTTTTTTTGATAGTCTTTTTTTTGGCATTTGAGGAAATTTAGTAATAGTATTCTATTTAATAAATGATGTGCCTCGGGCTTGGTGTAGTTGGTAACGTGCATCCCTACTATACCAAACACGTCGCGGGTTCGGATCCCAGGCAGTCCGATGATTTTATTTAAGCCATTTGGATACCAAAAGGGTTAAATAGAAATGCCTGGACCTCCAATAGATATATTAATAATTAGGTATAATCTTATGGAGGCAGGCCGTCAATTTACACGAAAGTGAAGAAAATAGACTTTATTCGGCCCAAAATTATTTAATACCCATGTCAACGTTTCGGGGACTATACGTCACCCATCCTCAGGACCTTAAAATACAATATAACAACAAAACTTTAGAAATTAGACAAACTCAAAAAACAAGATATAAAAGAAAGAGGGGAAAAAGTCCACCTTTAATCCTAGTTCTTGAATTAAAATAAATACCAGATGCCTAGCATTGACTCAGCGTGGCTCGTGGTTAAAACTTGCATATAATTTGGCTATATGGTGAGCTGAAGCCTAAAATACAGCCATCATTTCAAACAACAAAGTAATTATGGTATTTGTTTCACGAGTGCTGGAGGCACGAAAGATTTTTTACGACCTTTGTAAGTGTACTTTTCCCCTCTTTCTTTTATATCTTGTTTTTTTGAGTTTGTCTAATTTGTATTGTTTTGTTGTTATATTGTATTTTAAGGTCCTGAGGATGGGTGACGTATAGTCCCCGAAACGTTGACATGGGTAATAAATAATTTTAAAAAGCCTATTTCGTTCACCTTCCAATTAACGATTATCGTAAGTCTTGAATGGCCTAAGTTGCCGAAAAGACCTCTTAGCAAATATACACCAATTAATGGACTGAGGTTCATAATAAATGGATCGAAACGTCTCCAGCTGATTGGTAAAGCATTTCTTTCTTGGCTGCCTGTGATTCCATACTTTCTTTACTAAAGATATATAGCCACAACTTGCACCTCAATTATGTATATCAGAAGAAAATGCAGTTTCATAAAAAATTGTTTTCTAATTATGATAGGAAAAAAAAATCAACAAAATTATCAACTGGTGAAATAAAAAAAAAAAATAATGATTTTTCCACACTTGTTTTTATTAAGTTTTTAATAATAAATCTTTCCCTTCTTTTTTTTTTATCCGGACTTTATAATTGTCATTAAAAATTTTTTTTAAACGTTCTTTGAACACGCATCTTATTTCATTCATTGATATAACTTTGATCTGTGAGTGGCGGTTTGATGACTTTGTGGTTGACCAACCGACAGACAGACAGACAGACAGAGAACGTTGCTTTGACAAGAGAAGGTCCTTGTCCTCGTCCCCTTGGATCGTTTCCCTAAAAGGGTTTTACTTGCGTGTACTAATTGACAACCCCATTTAATTAAAAAATAAAAATCTATCTGATTACAATATCTGTAAGAAAATGAAAAAAAAATCCCTTTGATGTTAATTATTATTAATCTGATAATATTATGGGGTTGGGTTTTGTTCTTTATTAACGGACTTTGTATAAAAGCTTTTTTTGAATAATATGATAATTTACGAGCTGCGCGGTTGGCTTTTGACGGACTTTGCGGATTTTTTAAATATATTTAAAAGACCACTTCTTCAAACAATATATTTTATAAATTAAAATAGGTATAGCAAAGAGGCAATTTCTATTTGCCTGAAACGGCCTAGATAGCTAAAAATGTATTTTTTGATACATACATGTATTTTCAATTTATTTAATATCCCTACGTAGGCCTATTAAAAAAAATAAATTTTTGACTATCGGCCCTTATTAGGTCAAAAATTTGTGATTATTTGTTGTGAGGGTTTGAGACAATAATTATTTCCAAGACAACGTTTCAGTAACAAAAGTTCTCGAAAAGTCGAAGAAACAAACTTTTTCTGGCTGCCTATTATTAAATTGATCTAATCTTTTTTTTGTACAATTATCGCTAAAAAAATCGATCTCTTCGTCTCTCCAGGACTGGATAATTTTAACGAAAAGAACTCAGATAGTAGCAAATATTTATATTGTACTACTCATACACATCCATTAAATAAAATACTCATGAATAAACACCTAACGCATTGACAATTTTTAAGTCATCCGTGACCGTAACGTCAATTCGTCCGAGAGATATCTAGTTAACTAACAATATCCAAAGAAACCGGCCTTAAGCTTAGGTCAGAAGGATATTTCATTCCAAGTAAAAGGTAAGATTTCGACTGGATAACTTAATAGAGTTATTTATAAAAATCTTTAATTCATCAGACGTTGCAAAATAAAAAAAAAAAGAAAATTCCACGTTTTTGTTGTTATATTCATTGATCGCTTCGTCTGTCTATCCAAAATGAAGGGTTGAATTCTGCCCCCTCCCCCATTCGCTCTCTATGGAATTCATTTCCAGACCGATGAAGCGATTGCATTTGAAGGGCTTGTTGAAATTTTATAACCTCTTAAAAACAAAAACAAAAGAAATTGGTGATTTCTTTTATTCAAAACTATAGGGCTATTTGTTTTTTCACTCACACTCACTTTGGTATCCATATGGCTTAAATAAAATCATCGGACTGCCTGGGATCCGAACCCGCGACCCTTATTTTAGAGAGCGTACAAGTATTACGTAACGCAATTTTTGAAGATTTTTGACCCCCCCTCCCCATGTAACGCGCCGTAACATTTTTCTGGACCCCCCCTCCAAACGTTGCGTAACGCTCAAGTGGCCATTTTTATCTAAAAGTCACAATTTTGTTGCGCAAAGTACCGAAAAGTCGCTAAAATATCAGTTACGTAGCGCGTTGTTCAACCCCCCCCTCCTCCCCCCTTGTAACACATGGTAACGTTTTACGAGACCCCCCTCCCCCAAATTGCATTACGTAATACTTGTACGCTCCCTTAGAAGGCCAGCACTGTAACCCATACACCAAGCCCGAGGGCTCTAGGGCTATTAAAAAAATTCTTATTTGCATCGTGACAACAATGAAAATCTAATTAATAGTGGGAAGCATTGATTAATGAATGAATGAATGTCATTTTTGTTGACATGACAAAAAACAAAAACAAAGATAGATGATATAATAATAAAAACAGCTCATGTTTTTTTTTTTTTTTTATAATAATTTTATGTAAATTTTTTCTCTCTCTCTCTTAAATTTTCGCTAATCCTCTCATAATTTAATTATAATCCTTTCCCACTCTCTAGCGAGAATTGATAAACAAATAATAACGATAATTTACACCGTCGTTATAATAAATAAATTTAATTAATGAAAGGGAGAAATTTTTATTGAATTTTTCCCTAAATTAAGAAAATTTTTTATTATTTTATTACTATTCTGGGTTAAAAAAAAATTTATTTAAAATGAATTGTGAGGCGGCCAAGAATAATAACATATGGAATTATTACTCTTTTAGGAATACACTGTTTGACCCTTCGCAGAATGGTTATAAAATTAATAAATAACTAGCCGCGCCGCCCGCCCTCGGCGAGCTTCGCGACTAGCCAGGGGGCTTCCTTAGCCTTTGGGAGAAATCGTAACTTTAGGAATTAATAACTCAAAAAGTTATGTATTTCAGGACCCGAGTATTTTTCCTGTACTCTCCATAATCCTCTATAAGAATGCAAGATTATGTTTCGAAATTCCAATGGGAAGTTGGCAAACAGAGGGTGACAGACGGACAGACAGACGGATACTCCGCTATTATATATATAGAAACATCCCTTAGATGTGAGAGTGCGTGAAAAAAAATCTAGTGTGGCTGATCGCACAGAACCTTGGGTAATGAAAATTGTATTCTGTGCCTGCGTTTTCTACTTGTGATTATTTCCTTGTTTTTAAAATAATATTATATATTTTTTAATGGAAACTTTTACTTTTTATTGTTGAAACTAAGAATGTTCATGTCTTGGGGCTGAATTACACATGTACATGTGAGGGTGAATATTAAGTCCCACCCATGCGTTTTATACTTGTGATTAATCCATTGTTTTTAAAAAAAATATTATATATTTTTTAATGGAAAGTTTCTTGATTCAAACCTAGAAAATTTCCAATAAAGATTTTCATTTATTTTATGAAATAATCACAAGTAGAAAACGCATGGGTGGGACTTAATATTGCCCCTCACTGTACACTAAGAGGGGCACATGGCCCTATGTACAATTTGAATGGTTAAATAAATAAATAAAAAATATATTTAGTTTCAGGTAATAATTTTTTTTTTTTTTTTTTTTAAGTCTTTTTCGGCATCGGAGGCCATTTAGACCCCATCTCTATTTATTTCATTTGATTGCTAACCAATTCAAAAGAAATAAATTTTTGTCGCATGAGACGGGATGTGAACCCTTGATCCCTGCACAAGAAGCAGAAACTACTACTGAGTCAAGTCCAAGGGGGATATATTAGAATTCAAGATGTAAAATTTATAAACATAAAAATATTTATATGGCAACCATTTATCCTATCTTTCCTATGAAGTACAAGAGTAAAGTGGTCTTCAATTTCGAGAGCAAAATTTAAAAAAAAATATTTCATATATAGGGTAAGAGAAAGTAAAAATACATTTGTCAATTTATCTTAGAAACCTGATTTTAAAAATTTCTGATTATATATATATATATATGAAGATGATGGTGAATCGTGTGGATTGTTCAAGTGGGACAAAAACTGTGTGAATGTATGTGTGAATGAGAAAAAAGTGTGAATGTTTTAAAATAAATAAATAAATAAATAAATGCATTGGTTCAAAGACTGGAGATTGTTTATTAATATGAATCACTATGATCAAATTAATTGTTTACTTCTGTAAGTTTTAGAATATTTTTATGTGTAAATAGAGGAGAGGAAGAATAGTTAAGCAGCCCAGCCCTAATTCCTGTCAATCACATTGTCTAATTTATATTAGAAAAAAAATGAAATGGGAATTAATTTGGCATAAAAAAGTGATAATTTTTTTGCACTTCAAATCTTAATTAATAATTGTCAATTCAGAAATAGTGATTGAAGTCATCTAATAAATCTGATTAATATTAGAGTCTATATATATATATATATATAGAGATGATGGTGAATCGGTTGTTGATATTTATTTGACGTTTTGGCTTTTGGACCCAATTTCAATATTCGAGTTAGAAAATAACGGTGGAGTGGTTTGTTTTCGGGGTCCCAGTATTTAGGATCTAAGAGGTGGTTGCTTTCTGTTTGGGTTGACTTTGGAGCCTCAATCTGACTGCTCCCAAGTCAAGGAGTGATTGAATATAATATATATATATATATGGTTCTCTTTTCTTGAAGCATCTGTTTTTAACAAAAATATATTCTTAAAATTAATAATACTGACGTTTCAAGTGATTCTTGGGCCTTCAAAATTCCTTGAAAAGTTTATATTAATATTTAGAATACATTTTGGAATGTTAAAAAATATATGAAGATGCTTAAAGATTAGAAATCCAGAAAAGAAATGCACAAATGCATTTAAATAATAAAACCAGCTTATTAAATGAATTCAATTATGAATAATAATACTCTTATGATTATTATATCAATCAAGAAAGGAAATTAATAGATAAAAAATTAAATCATCTATTAAAATTAGCAATGACACTTATTGACATTCAGTCAATTAAGTATGGTATATTTAGATTAAATCAGAAACTAATAAACATAAAATGATCTATATTGGTTAGAATTTGATTATTTATTAGTTATTAAATAAATGGGAATTATAAAAAATATTTAAACTACCTTGCGTTCAGGCTAGACGAGGTTAGATCCCTTTAGAGATGATATCACTTATTAAAAACGAAAACACTAAATCACTGACACTAATAAAATATATACTTAAACAATTATTAACACACACGACGGGATAAATGACCGAAAACTTTAAAAAACGACGAAAGAAAAACATTCACGAGTATGACAGATAAAAAGAAGGCAATCGGCTGATCGACAGGCCAGCGAGGGACTGAATGAGTCAAATCAAAAACTAAATTCAAACTTGAAAATTATTTCACATTTTATTCAAAGAATATTTATTTCTTTAATCATTAATTATTTTTTTAATTTATTTTTTCATTTTAAAATATTCGTAATATTTTTTTTTTATCTGAAATAAAATTGAGGCGGTAATTTAAAAATCTAGTCTCACAGCACACATCTTTCTCTTATCTTGGGTATTTGCATTAATATAATATAATATCATGAATTGTGTTGTGTGATTGTTAAACCAAATTTTTTGTGTCGAGATATATTTAGTTACCGATTCAAGATGGAAAAATTATAAATGTATTTTGTTACCATGGCAACCACATCTTCATCTCTTTTATGAAGTATTACAAGAGTAAAGTGTGATTCAAAAAATTTTGAGGGCAAAATGAGAATATACATCGTAAAGACCATCTAAAAAATAATTGATTTATGAATTTTTAGAGTAAGAATTTGAGAAGATGGACAAAAACTGAAAAAGTACATCAGTAAAGTACTATTCTTCCATTTTTCAGAGGGTCTCATGTATTTCATTCAAAATCTCGACATCGATTTTTTGACATGAATCCAATTCTTTCTCTATATATACCATGATATGTTAATATCATGTAAAAATAAAAGATTTTTTAATTAATTAAATTAAATTAAATTTTTTTCGCAATAATTTTTTCATTAATTTAAATTACAACGAAATGTTTTTTTTTTTTTTTTCTTTCCCCTGGATAATAATATTCAAAAAAAAGAAAGATGATAGGCCTACAAATATTTTAGAAAGTAAAGTAAAAATAAGTATTCTTCATAAGATCATTGTGTGTTCTCTATTTTGCTAAGAAAAAAATTTGAAAAATTAGAAGGCAAAGATTTGGACTGAATCCTTTTAGGACAGACAAACTTGAAAAATTAGAGCCTACGAATAGGAATGGTCCAGATTTAATTCAATGTAAATGAAACGGATGATTAAATATGGTCCACTGACTTAATCAAATGATTAGAGACCCTAGAGGATGTTTTATATGTAAATAATTAAACGCAAAAATTTTTTCATTAATTTAAATTACAACGAAATGTTTTTTTTTTTTTTTTTTTAATTTCTTTCCCCTGGACAATAATATTCAAAAAAAGAAAGATAATAGGCCTACAAATATTTTAGAAAATTTTAATTAAAATAAAGCCGAGTAAATAAAAAAAAAACAATTCAGTATTTTTTATGAATAAATCATTAGAGAAGTTATTTTCAAAAAAAAAAAAATAAATAATAAATAAATAATTTCATCGAATCCACTTTAAAACCGAAACGTTAAAAGGATAAAATTTTAAAAATAATTCTTTTATTAACCCAAATTAGTTGGGATGTTATTAATTAATCGTCATTGGTCCAGAAGCAGGTTTTACGGGCATCGTCCCCCTTTTAATTAACGGAGTGCAATCAACAGAGGGACCCTCCGGTCGCGAATTGTTCTTGTGATGAGTCTACAACTTCATTACCATTAAACACATTTTACTACTACTACTACTACCTATGTAGATCATCCCGTCACCCTTTGGGGGAGAGAAGAAAACCGCAATTCGAGAGGGAAAGGGTGAAAAAGTAGGGATTTATTATAATTACACTCTAAAAGGTATTATTCTATTTTCTTTGAAAAAAAAAAAATTCATAATCCTTTTGTTATTAATTGTTAAATACTGAAGACTGTTTTTTTGTTTTTGTTTTTAAATTAAGCAAGATGATAAATTTTACATCTTGAATTTTAATATATCGGTGGAAACTAAATATGTCTCGACACAAAAAATCTGGTGTTACAAGCACAGAACACAACTTTCTATACCGAAGGTATTTTTTTTTTTTTGTCGCATGAAACGGGATGCGAATAGCCTTAACAAAAAGGGCAGAAACTCTACCACTGAGCAATGGCCCATGGGGTACTCCAAGGTCTTTTTCTTTCATTTAGACCCCGCCCCTATTTATATAAATTGGTAGCCAATAAAATTTAAATAAATTTTTGTCGCATGGGACGGGATGCGAACCCGCGACCCTTGGTATAAATGGTCATGTTGCTTGCCACTAAACCAAGGCCCGATTGTCCCAAATGGCGTTAATGAATTTTAATCAAAATAATATTTATTTTTAAAACTCGGAAATATTTTAAAAAGAAAAACATATGAAAAGAATAAATTTGTTTTCTTTCAATTAACCATATTAAAAACTTAATTTAATTGTGAATTGTTAATAAAATATCCTTCAAATAAAAAATTTAAGAAAAAATTTAATACTTTTTTTATAGTATTTATATAAATTTTTAAATTATAGGCCTAGATCTTCAAAAATCCGTTCAGAAAAATTTTAAACCAAGAATTTTTATGTTTATATATCTAGGCCTATATAAAAATAGTAAAATTCTAATTATACTAACAAGGGGACGGCCAAGTGAGTATATCACGGATTCGTTTGAAAAAATTGAGGTGATACTTTGAGCCAAAAAAATTTTCACGTGTTTCGGCGTTTTACTCCATAGAGCCCTGATTGGCCAAAAAAATAAATAAATACCGAAACAATTTTCGCGCTTTCATGTAGTTTCTGTTTGAAACATTACGTAACAGTCAGCTGTGGCTAGGTTGGTAGCGTAGCCGACTGGTAAGTATGTGGTCCCGGGTTCAAACGACGGAGTAAGCAATTTTTTTTTTAAATCTTTTTATGTTATTGTAACAAACAATATATTTAAAACTGTTTCATATTTTTTTTTCATATTTTATTATTTTTTTTAGTAATTAAATTTTAAAATTTTGTTAAAATTGTTTTTCGAGTTTATTTATTACCTTAAAATTAAAATTTAATTTAAATTCATGAAGAAAATATCATTTATTACAGTATATAAATATATTAAGAAATAAAGAAGGCATAAAAAAATAATCCATTAATTAAATAAATACGAGATATTAATAAAAAATTTATTTGCTTATATTTAATAAAAGAAATTAGGTAGTCAAGCGAATATAGATAACTTACTTTGTTAATTTACTTGTACACTTACCCCACACGAAGTAGGGTGATATAAGTCATAAAAACATGCAAAACAAATAAGTAGGCGACAATTAGCGCAGTTTATAAAGGATATTTAAAAAAATTTTAAAATTTAATTACTAAAAAAAATAATAAAATATGAAAAAAAAAATATGAAACAGTTTTAAATATATTGTTTGTTACAATAACATAAAAAGATTTAAAAAAAAAATTGCTTACTCCGTCGTTTGAACCCGGGACCACATACTTACCAGTCGGCGACGCTACCAGCCTAGCCACAGCTGACTGTTACGTAATGTTTCAAATAGAAACTACTTGAAAGCGCGAAAATTATTTCAGTATTTATTTATTTTTTTGGCCAATCGGGGCTCTATGGAGTAAAACGCCGAAACACGGAACATTTTTTTGGCTCAAAGTATAACCTCAATTTTTTCAAACGAATCCGTGATATACTCACTTGGCCGTCCCCTTGTAAGATTGTTTCTAAATACAAGATCAAGAATCAGAAATGTAGTATTTTTATTTAGTATGAAGTGGTGTTGTATATTTATAGTGTTATGTGTATTATAGTGTTATATGTTGTATATGTATAGTGGATTTGTATAAATAATTAATTACAGTCAGAGCCACAAGGGTCACTACCGAGTACAATAGTCACTTGTAGCGCTGACTGTACAGAATGATATTAATTTATAAAACAGGAACAAAGCCTTAGTAATTAGTAAACTTAAATAAAAATGAAACTTGGAATATATGTATAAAAAATCTGGTGTGATCTGAAGGGACCTCAAAACGTGTATATCCATCAAAATCTCGACATCGAATTATATATATATATATATATATATATATATACATATAGGTAAGAGAAAGTAAAAATATTACTATTCGTTAATATCAATAGGTAGCTATTCATTCTTCCTGTTTCCTCCTCTTTAATACGTAAAGTTAATTAATAATTCTTATCTCCCAACCATGATCATCATCAGCTCTCTCTCTCTCTCTCTCTCTCTCTGTTTTATCTGGTCCAATAATCTCTTGAGCCAATTTGTTTCCGCCATGGAGATAGGCAAGCGACCAAACGTCACCGTTGTTGCTATCTTCTTTCTTTTCGAGTTCAATATTGTATTTTTTTTTTTTTTTTTTTTTTTTAAGTATTCGATAATAATAATAATTTCACTCTGATTCCAATCTTTTTATGATAATACGTATTTATCTCGCCTTCTTATCACACTCACTGCCCTTCTTAAAAGGGTGGGTGGCACGCACTTTATAAAAAAAAAAATAATAATCTTTATCCCTAACCGTAAAAAGTAACTATAATAGACTGAATATATGAGAGAAAAAGAGATTGTAAATTTTTATTTCATAAAAATGAAGCTAATCAAGTTTCTTTTTTACTCATTTTCAGGAGGTATTAAAAAAAAAAAAATTGGTAAAATCTTAAACATATAATAAAATATCTTTTGATAAAAGAGGTAAAAACGGAGAGTGTTGCTAGATTGAATTTATCAATTAAAACTGGTGATAATAAAAATCAGGTGAAACAAGAATGAGATCACAACTTTCGATTACCGAAGATAAGACGAAAGTTGTGTGCTGAGCTTGTCACACCAGATTTTTTTGTGTCGACATATATTTAATAAATAAGAAATTATATATAATATTTAAGATATTATATATATCGCGTATGTGAGCCGCGAAACGGAAATTTACATAATTAAATATTTATTAATTCATATATCCGAAAAAATAAGAGTGTGCCGCTGGGAGTCGAACTTGAGTCCATTTCTTTTGCTGACTAAATTTCTTTCCAACTGAGTTCATAAATGAACTTCATATTTCCGAATGTCGTGCTGCGGTCTAGTGGTTAGGGCACTCCGAGTACAAATTGGTAAATCCGTGGTTCGACTCCCGGCGGCACAACCTTATTTTTTCGGATATATGAATTAATAAATATTTAATTTTGAGACATACGGTATATTTAGTTTCCGCTTATATTTTAGAATTCAAGTTGTAAAATTTAGAAGCATAGAAAAATACTTATATTTTGTTACCATGGCATCCATTTATCCTATCTTTCATATGAAGTACAGGAATAAAGTGTGCTTCAAACAATTTTTGGGGCAAAATGAGAATATATATTTTAAAGAGGATCTAAAAAATAATTGATTTTTGAAATTTAATCAAAATCGTTAGAGCGAATTTTGGGAAAATCGAAAAAAACTGAAAACACTCTTTCTTTCTTTCTCTTTCTCTTTTCTTGAGATATTTTGTTCACAGACAGTCACACAGACAGACCATGTTCGAAACCTCTTTTTTTGGATTCAGGGGACCTCAATCCCTCATATCCATTAAAATCTCTACATCGAATTTTTGACATTAATCCAATATAGAGGTAAGAGAAAGTAAAACGTCTCATATCTTTTTTGAAAAATCGCCGGATCCGAAAATACGGCGTCTATGGGGCGCTTTATTACTGTCTAATTTATATTTTTATATATTGGAAATAACATAACATTCTTAGCTCGGGTAACTTATAGTCACTCACATAACAAAAATATTTTAAGGAGGAATAAAAGTCAAAACTCTTCATGTTTTTTTAAAATGTTAATAATCCTAAATGACAGGTCGAAATTTCAGAAGAAAACAATTAGTAAATAGCAATTATTATTATTATAGAGGGGCAAAATTAAATTTTATTTTCGAGGCAGATTCTCGTTAATAAAAGCAGGAAAATTGTGAGCGTAGTGATTAATTAAAAGAGTCAGGCAGACAGAGATACTCGTTATTTATAAGAGAAAGGGGGAAAAACATTTTTATTTTTATTAAATTAAAAAAAAAAAAATAAATGAATTACTTCCACGTCAAAAAAAAGTGGATGGATTTTGTGACAGATGTCATTTGGATATGATTTTGACATTAATGATCTCCCTCTCTCTCTCTCATGTGTATTGGTTGAATTAGAGTGTGGGAGAAAAATTCAATAAGATAGATAGATTGTCATTTATTAAAAAAAAAAAAAATTATGTAAATATTGCTGCATGTATGTAGGGGAGTAATATTTAAAAAAAATCAATAAATTAATTCTGTCTGTATTTATATATTGGCTTTGAAAAGAATCGTTCGTATGTTGATTATGTTCAAGAGAGAAAGTATTGTAAACGTAAATCGAGAATTTCGACCAAAAGACTTTTAGAATTATGTCGGTGTTTAATGAATAATTAATTATTCAAATAAGATTTTCAAAGATGCATTAACGTTTGTTAGCTTTACTGAATTGAACCTGAAGAAGGCCACAGATGAGTGGCCGAAACGTAATTTTTACAAATTAACAAATTATTGTATTTATTGCTCTTTAAATGTTAATATATATAGAGAGAAAAGATTGGATTCATGCCATAAATTCGATGTCGAGATTTTGATGGATATACACGTTTTGAGGTTGAATACAAAAAAGTGATTTTCGCGACATGGTCTGTCTGTCTTGTGTGTGTCTGTCTGTGAACAAAATATCTCAAGAACGAAAAGAGCTAGAAGGTGGAAATTTTATATTTAAGTTAGGCACCCTCCTAGGACGTAACACGAAGCTTTTGAACAAAATCGGTCAAAGAGTACTAGTACTTTACTGATGTACTTTTTCAGTTGTTTTCGATTTTCTCAAAATTCGCCCTAACGATTTTGATTAAAATTCAAAAATCAATTACTTTTTAGATGCTCTTTAAAATGTATATTCTCATTTTGCCTTTGAAATTTTCTGAAGACCACTTTACTCTTGTACTTCATAGAAAAGATTGGAGATATGTTTGCTATGATAACAAAATATTAATATTTTCTCCTACTTATAAATTTTACATGGCCTCCGGGTTTGGCGTAGTAGGTAGCGTGCCTACCTCCTATACCAAACGTCGCGGGTTCGGACCCCAGGCACTCCGATGATTTTATTTAAGCCATTTGGTTACCAGAAGGCTTAAATGCCTGAACCCCAATAGATATATTTAATACAACGAAATTTATATAATCAATAAATATATAATATAAAAATTGGGTTCATGGAATACTCAGCTAGTTTGTCATATTGGATGGGAGAAAGTAATGATTTGCAAAATATCTGTTGATTGTACTGAAGATGATTCCATATCATTGGGGTCGAAATATTTACAAATAAACGGATAATACGCAAAAGTATTTATTTTAAAATTTGTTATGGCTGTAGAGATTCAAACAGGATTCGAAGAACGTTCCAGCCAGAAAATTAAATAAAAATTTTATTTACTTTTTTATTTGCCGACGTTTCGATTGCCAATCACGACTTTCATCAGGGCAAATATTGTTAAATATGCATGATCTGTATATATTTAACAATATTTGCCCTGATGAAAGTCGTGATTAGCGATCGAAACGTCGGCATATAAAGTAAATAAAATTTTTATTTATTTTCCTGGCTACAACGTCCTTCGAATCCTGATTGAACTTTTTTTTGGAGTAGGATCGAGGCGGCTTTTAATAAAAAGTCCCAGGTGAGCTTCGCGGGCTTAAATACAGTATGTATCAACTCTTTCTAAAAGGAAATAAAAATAACAAAATTGTAAGTTATAAAAAATAGAACAAGCTACAATTTTAGATTTCTAGTAGCATAAAGATTTAGGGGCAATGCAGCGATTCAAACCAAAATTTTACGAATAAAAATACAATATCATTGTTTGAAAAATTTAAAGAATCCGAAATTTTCCCTTTCAGGTGCTGAGGCCATTTAGGAGTTGATTATATTTATTAAATACACAATAGCATCGATGGCGTTCAACACGCAAGTTTTTTGAGGCCAACCATCCTAAAATTCTAAATAGACCTACTTCACCTTTCCTTATTTCATACAATGACGGGGGATTTTTTTTTTTTAAGGATTCCTTTGTGAACGAACCTTAACTAAGTACGAAGTCATTTTAGTAGAATAATTCAATTAAAACCCGTACATGTTCTCCTTTTTTTAGCGCGCTAATCACTCAATTGTTCACATGTAATTAGTTCTATAGGAGCGCGTTCAATTTAATGAAATTTTCCGCTTCGCCTATTCATTATCAGATAGACTATCTGCTGTGCAGACAGATTTTTTTTTGCATTCATCAATGGATTCAAATATAGATTTTTTAATATAATATCAATATATGGTATATGTAGCCTGTATGATTTATTATTATTCAAGAAATAAAAATTTTGTTTCTCTCTAAAATAATATTTTTAACAATACTATCAAATTAATTTTTAGTAGCGAAATTTCTTGAGGCCCATTCTCAAAATATTGAATTAAAAAATTTTAGTTTTAGAAAGAAAATAATGGATTATATTAAATTAATTAATTATAATTATAGAGATAGAGATGTCTTAATGAAGTGTTCGTTTGTTTATTTGTTTCTAAACAAAAGAGGATGTCTTTTGTTCGTCAAAGACATTCCATTCCACACACACATGGTGGTGTTGTGAAAAGAGAATTATAAAAATAAAAAAAAAAATAAAAAAAAAAAAACACCACCAAACCAAAAAAATTTTTTATTTTTTTTTTTTTTTTTTTTTTTTTTTTTTTTTTATAATATAAAATAATTTTTTTTTTTTTTTTGAAGGAGAATCCCAAAAAAGATAAAATTCAAAAAAAAACATAATTTTGAAAATAAATAATCTAAAAAAAAATCTATATATAAAAAAAAAAAAAGAGAAAAAATATATAAGTATATATATAAATAAGGAGAAAAAAGGGGGACCAAGGGGGCCCACCCCCCCAAGAAGAAAAAACCCCCGAGGGGGGGGGTTTGCTCTAGTTAATTAATATATCAGATTCAAGAATTTGTCTTCTTTAGGGGATATTACATTAATTGTTTAATCGCATTTCCTCTCTCTCTCTCTGTGTTAAATTCAATTATCCCAAAATAGAGAGACAAATTAAAAAAATAAACTGATAAAAGTTTATTTCATTCGATTAAAAAAATAAAATTAAAATTTTTATCAATTATTGTCTTATGGGAATTCGATTTCTTTTGAATTATCTTTTTGTAATTTCGAAATGAGTTTATATTAAAAAAAAAAAAGAAACATCTATTATTTCTAGATAATTAAACATTAATTATTATTGTATTGGTATAATTTGTTTAATTACCATTTGTAATTTTATATTTAAGCAGTGGGGCCATTTCAACTTTTTTTGGAGAGGGGGGGGGGGGCACCTCACGACAAGAACTCTTACTAAAGAAGAGCGGAAGAATTAAGCGAAACGTCGACAGAGCAAATTATTATTAGCTTCTTCATCATTGATTATAATTTAACTATATTCAGCATCTACTATTATTATTATTCGATAGACTTAGCTTCTGTTGATCGTCCAAATAGACTTCTTGGACCAGCACTAAACTATCTCTAATTACCATCTGTTTGTCTATTAATAGTCATTTAGAAGTAATACAATGTTTGCCTATTGCTATGGACACTAACGGCATATAGCTAACTAACAAGGAGTCCCCACGGGTTGTGGGTCACCGATTTTTTCAAACTCATAGGATTTGACGATTAGTATCTGGACATCAATTTCCCAAAGCAGTACGATGCACTACTCAAGAACACTCAAGAAAATCGACTTTGAAGACTATCAAGATTTCCGAGTTGTATAAGTTTGGATAATTTTATGTATATGTAAACAGTGTCTGGTAGCCGTGAGAGTAAGCGCAACAGTCTGGTAAACAAGGAGTCGCTAGTTCGATGCTTGTTCCGGACATTTTTTTTTATTTCAATTCTCTATCCGCATATATAGATAGCATCTCTCATATTAACTATATTATAAAATTGAAATTAAATTAATAAATATTTTTTCAATATAAATTAACATCTTTTATTTTTAATTACCACTCGTTAGACACTGAAAATACGAATATTTATAATAAATTGAAATTTGGTATAAAAATTAAAAACTATACTACTAAAAACTACAGTTTTCACCGTCATGTTGTTTTATCGACTAAAGTCTTATATGGCCTAAGTTGCCGAAAAGACTGTGTGCATGTGTGTGTGAGTGGAAAAAAGTGTGAGTGTTTAAAAAAAAAAGATATATGAAAATATATGCAACGAATCGTCTTACTTAACAATAAGATGTTTTTATACCAAATTTCAATTTATTATAAATATTTGTATTTTCAGTGTCTAACGAGTGGTAATAAAAAATAAAAATGTTAATTTATATTGAAAAAAATATTTGTTAATTTAATTTCAATTTTATAAATGTTAATATGAGAGATACTGTATATGCGGATAGAGAATTGAAATAAAAAAAAAATGTCCGGAACAAGCATCGAACTAGCGACTCCTTGTTTACCAGACTGTTGCGCTTACTCTCACGGCTACCAGACACTGTTTACATATAAATAAAATTATTCAAACTTATAGAACTCGGAAATCTTGATAGTCTTCAAAGTCGATTTTCTTGAGTGTTCTTGAGTAGTGCATCGAACTGGTTTGGGAAATTGATGTCCAGATACTAATCGTCAAATCCTATGAGTTTGAAAAAATCGGTGACCCACAACTCGTGGGGACTCCTTGTAAGATAAGGCTAGAGAATGTTTGTTTGGGGAATCCCTCAAGATTAATTTAATATCCCAACGTATTATTAATATAACCAACAAGACAAAGAGTAGAAGGAAATAACGAAAAAACATGACACCTGATCACATTCGAATTTTATCTAGACGAAAAAGATAAAACGAGCCGAAATTGCAACTCAAAAATAATTGTGAAAAACTCATTTGTCTTTTAAGTTAACTTAATATATTTAACGGCAACAACAACAAAGAGGCTATTATGTAGTCCATTAATTTAAAAGAGCAAGCAAGCAAGGTGTTGCAGTTAACTAACTAATTAATAGCCATTTGAATGAATAGAAAGGAATCTCTCTTGCTTTGTTTCCCAACGTCGCCAAATTTATATTATTATTATAAAAATTTTACATTTACCACTATCATATGTATGTATTTAAAAAGAATATAATTTGCAACAGCAATGGTAGGGAAAAACCAAAAATTGTCAAGTTTTCCAATTAATTATTGCAATAGTTGCTTGTAGCTTGGAACCGTAGATGAGGACGATAAGGAGAAAAAACCAGTTTCTGTTTTCTCTCTCACTACTTCAGTTTATTTGCATTATATGTACAGCAGGGGAGGGTATATAAGGATGGGGGCGAGAAATATACAGGCAACGGCGGGGCTCGTCCCCCCCCACCGAAATCTTTGATTGGTTCCGCAAAGCGAAAAAATATAGTTCAGCAAAAAATATTTCCGCAAGGTGAAAAAAATATTTTCATTGAACGGAAAAAAATATTTCATTGCGGGGCGGAAAACTTTGGTTTCGGGAAAACAAAATATCTAAAGGGCGGGAAACAGGTTCCGCAAAAACAAAATTTTTAGTAGGTCGGAAAACTTAAATTCCGCAAAAAAAAAAAAAAATTTCAGCAGGGCGGAAAAAATTTCGTGTCTCTAAAAAAAAAAGTAAAATGATTTTCATGGGGAAAAAGTTTTCCGTCTCGGGGCGGAAAACTTTAGTTTCTTAAAAAAAAAAAAAAAATTTCACCGAAAAATTTTTGAGTTCAGCCCCCCCCCCCCCACCTCCCCGAAAAAATTTATATATACGCCCCTGATGCACAGTATAATATATATGCCTATTTTTGGGAAGATTTTTTATAATGAAAGAATTTTTCTTATTTATTAGAAACGTGTCAGCTGAGAAATTTATGAAAAATTTAGTAGCTGCATTTCCCTATTAGGCCTATCCGTGAAAAAATTAATTAAACAAACTGCTAGTCCAATTGTCCTAAAGAAACTCTCTCAAATTCAATTTCAATAAAATTATAAATTACTTCTCAGATTTAATTCAAAATACTGGAAGAAAACAGCCCCATTAAATGACATAGTGCAATCGAAATACATAAAAGCAACAAGAAAGAGTAACAACACTTGGAGCAAATAGCCTCCTTTCTACAATAATCCTCGCTTGACAGGCTTAAGTCTTTTGGCTCTAAATTGTGGCTGCATGGCTTTTGGCTTTAGGGTCTTATCACGCACACACAGACAGGTCAAATGCAGGTCACAAGGAAAAATAAAAATTGAGACAATAACAATAGAGATAACAAAAAAAAATTTATAAAATATAATAAAAGAGAGGGGATAATAAAAAAAAAATGGTGGAACAACAAAAGAATAAAAAAATGAAATTTATATTAAAAAAAAAGTTATCAAGTCGTCATTGTAGTGTTTAAATAGAACTTATGGTTGAGGTCTCTATTTTTCTAAATTGGTACTCAACAGGGCTTCAGTTCTGAGGGGGTAAATAATTTCTAATGAAAAAAAAAAAAATAAAAAATATAATTATTTTACAATCAAAATATTTAAGTAAAAAAAATCTCGACATCGAATTTTTGACATGATCGCAATACTTTCTCTCTCTATATATTTCATATATAGGGTAAGAGAAAGTAAAAAGGACTAAGAGTATTTTTTCGAATTTAAAATTATAAATAAAATTTTGTAATAGGCCTATACTTCATCTTTTGTTTTATAGAGGTTTTGATTGCCAAATCTATTCAAAATTTCAAATCAATACGAGGGCAGGTCAATAAGTCCGTGACTTTTTGAATTTACCGCCTCTTAACTGAAATGGCAACACTGTTCCTGTCAGCAGACAACTATCAGCTGACTCCTGTCATAATTTGAACCAGCTGGGTCTTTTAGTTTTTGTTTGACATTCATTAATAGCAGACTACCTCGTGATTTGAGAGGACAATGTGCTGTTTCCATGGCAAAAATCCATGAATTGGGATACGAATTGCTCTCTCATCCACCATATTCTCCTAATTTAGCCCCGAGGGACTATTTATTGATTCCAAACTTGAAAAAACTCGCGGAAAGAGATTTGACTCCAACGATGAAATCATCTCACAAACAAATACTTATTTTGATGTCCTCGACAAATCTTATTTTTTGGAAGGGATAAAAAAATTGGAGAAACGTTGGACAAAGTGTATAGAGCTCAAAGGAGATTACGTTGAAAAAAAAAAAAAATTATTTATCCAAAAACCTGTGTTTCATTCAAAAAGTCACGGACTTATTATGGCCTGCCCTCGTACAACTGTCTGTTTAAAAGATGCCAGATATATATTTTTTCTTTAATAATAGAAATATCCGTTTGTTTTCACTCTGGTAAGATGCTGATTTCTTCTTTTCCTCCCTCTTAAAAGGAACACTTTAATTTGTCCAAATCGTTGTTGGTAGAGAAAACAGCTGAGTGGGGGAGGGGGCTATCGTGATTTAGTTAGTTCTTACGAATGCGTGTGTGTATAAAAGCAATCGGTGAGAGAGTTGCATCCCAAAGGGCCGATTGGAGGGCATTTTATTGTCGAGGCAATTGCATTTGGACAACTCCACCGCCCCCCTTGCTGAGGACATTTTCTGATTAGGTGCAGAAGACCCTTTACTCTCAGAATCCAATTCACCTTCATTAACGACAAAAGAAAAAAAAACTCAATTTGCCATTTGGGTTTTTATTATTATTACGTAATAAAAACAAAGAGGAAATTCAATAATCAAATTCAATACCAATTAAATAAAGTAAGTAGTCCTAAAAATGAATAGAATAAGAATATTGAGAATTAATATTATCTTTCGTGTTTTAAAATAGAAAGAGAGAGGATAATTTCAATTTTAATATCCGACTGAGGAGTGGGGGAATATTTCAATTTATTTTTCGATTTCACATTTAATTTCAGACCTTTAGCGAAACGGGGGTAGGCGGATGAATGTTTCAAGCTCATATAGTAGGCTAATTAATTTTAGTGTTTCCAGAGTGAGAGAGAGAAGTTAATATCTGTTCCAATCGATATATAGTCTGTATGTGTTTGAGAGGGGGACATATTGCAAAATCATCTCTCCAAAGTTCACTTTGTGTTGGCATTTGTATGATGATGATGTCGTCGTTGACGTCACCGTATGTGTCTTTGTAAGCAACAACGTAATTGAAGGAATCGGATAAGGGGGGATGGCATTCTGATAAAAGCCACAAACCCTGGGCTTAGGAGAACAGAAGCCACAGCAAATGAGAACGAAGACGACGACGACGACGATGTCAACCGCGCAAAGTGAATTTCCCTCTACTGATGAAATTTCATCTCAAAAGTTCTTTGTTGATAGTAGTGCCGAATTATATCACAGACATTGAATTAGTATTGAAATTAGCTGAGGCAATCAAGTTGCAAAACTTTACTGTTCTTCTTAGACCCGAGAGTTTATTGATTATCCTAAACAACCCATGTTAAGATTAACCGTTACACCAAGTTCAACAGTGAACTTTGTTTATACAGCCGGACCTTAATTAAAGAGCGATTTAGAAGGTCATTGAAGTTGCCTATGTTCAAGTAAAGCAAATGGAACGAATTTCTCAACCCAAAGAGGTCATTATTATGTTAGTTTTTTGAGACAGCCCCCTTGTCAACAATAAGTAAATCGATAATCCAAATTTTTTTTTTTTTAAAGCACCTGTTTACCTCACCCCCTCTTGTCAGCAAGAATAAGCAAATGAGATACCCCTCAACCTCTCCTGGACTGCCAATAATAATTATAATACTTCATGGGAAAGGTAAGTTACCAGAGGCAACATACAGTAGAGTCTTGTTAATCCGGCCTAAACGTAACCGGCTCGGATTCTGAAAATGCCGGATTACCAGAAACATAAAATATAATGCAAAATTACATATTTATATCTTGAAAAAATCTCTAATGACACTTTGTTTTCTTAAATTACCCCTTTTTTTGATGCAATATCTAGAAGTAGAGGCTTTTCAACAAGCTGGATCTGCTAATCCTGCTAGTACGCCCGAGTATCGAAGACCGGATTAGAAAAACTCTACTGTAGGTGTTTTGCAGAATAAAAGAAAAAATGTTTTCTTCTATTCTACAATACACCTACCTTGCATCTGGTAACTTCCCTTTTCCACGAAATATTGAAGTCTACTTAGACAGTTTCAGAAGAAATCATTATAATAGTAATGCTTGATTGGTTCCATGGAATATATCTTCGGTAATGACCAGGCATGGGATTTTTTTTTCCCAAAGAGTGGAGCATTAACTAGGTTTTCTAGAGTTTGAACTTTCGACCCAGACGACATTTGGGGCCTAAGTGATTTTGAGACGGCTGGACGAACAAAAAAAAAAATCAAAGAAAATTTTCCTGATTAAATTTCATTTCCGAGGACCGCAAAAAATTGACCTAACTAAACATAAAGAATTTTTTCGGATTCAAATATTCCTATCTCTATTTTTTATGCCCCTTTTTTTTAAATTGATCGTATTTTACTTTTTTCCTTTTCCATCAGGGATGTCATCCGATCATAAATCGACAGAAAGAGAGAGAGACCCTGTCTATCCCCGACCCGTCATCAAGACTTCCTGCAAAGCACCAGATGACCCTCGTCCCTTGAATTAAGGCATCTGCACTTTTATGACAATCTAATACAGTAGCATTTGGGACTTGGCCATTCCCTAAAATCGATCTTGTTCTTCATTCTTACTCATAATGTCACGAAACATAAAACGGCGCCTTTCTACCTTCTTTTATTTTTATTTTTTTTTTTTTAAGTCACAAATCCTCTCTTGTTTGAGACTAAGATGAAAGAGGGAAAGTTGATTGGTTAATTGATTGAAAAAAAAAAAAAATATCGTTTTATAAGAACCACACTGGATTAGATACAGTAAGTTTCAAAGTTAAGTCAATGAGTTTTCTAAATGTGATTAATTCATTATTTTTGTAAATATGGAATTTCCAAATAAAGAATTTAATCTTATTAAAAAAAAAAAAAAAAAATGGAATAATCATAACAAAACCATTTATAGGACTTAACTTTGCCCCTCACTGTACCTTGAGCGTCTGGCAACGGGATAATTATATAATATGATTTACAAAATAATAGTGTTTCAGTTCTAATTTAAACTCAACATAGAAGACTAATGGCTATATCCCATTTCAAAAAAAATATGGTTATTTATAAACATAGGCTTATTTATCTCTCTATCCAGTCTCTTTAATGACATCTTGATTATTAAAAAAAAAATTGCATTTTTCATTTTGATTAAAAAGTTTAAAAGCTAAAAAAAAAATAAATACATTTATGATCTGCAATTTTTATGTTTTGTCAGGTTCTGTCAATATTTAATTTCCCTCCCACAGCCCCGATTTTTTTTATTAAATGAAAAAAAAAAGATTAATAGCATATATTAATTTTTTAAATCTTTAATATTCTTTATTTTTGGAGTGGAAGTGAAATTCAAATCAGAAAAATTAGAGCTATTAATAAAAATCAATATTTTTGTAAAAGTCTTAGAGCCGGTTACTCCACTTCTAATTAATTAGCTATCCATCGGATAAGATAGTTGACTATGATTATCGAGTCGTCTCCGGTTTCTGGATAATTTTATTTACCCATCTTTCTTAACAATTTTGAAGGACTTAAATTCCCCAATTTAAAATTATGGTGTGTGGGTGTGTGAGAGAGATGGAACAATAAAATTATCTCGAAACGTCTCGTTAAATTGTAAAAAAACAGGTTTTTGGAACGAAGTTCTTTAACGCGGCTTATGCAGGGAGAATTGGGAGAAAATGTAACAAAAACTCGTTCCTAACAAAAATGCGTTCCCAGCGTCGGAACGACGGCTGAGGAAGGCGAGATTAGCCGAAGTCTTGGCGCCCACCTTCTTCTCTTTATTTCCTTCTATCTACCGTAGGCGGGAGGTTCCAGCGGGCGCAGCCCCCTGGCTACTAAAAAGGCGTGAGGAACTTCGAACTTCTACGATCCCACACGTTTGCTTTTAATTTTGACTGCTTCTGCTTCTACATCTGTTGAAAATATTGAATGTATTTTGATTTATTTCTACCCTCCAATTTTGTAATAATGTGGATTTATCGATATTTAATCGGTCCGTTTGATTTATTGATTAATTTTCATCCTCTTATTTCAATTTCCTCTTCTTTTTGTTTTCAAAATTTATTAACTGAGACAATATTGATATTTAGTGAGAGAAGAGAAGGAAGGAAAACAATAACTCAGCCATCATCTATAATACTAATAATCAAATTTCCGAAAGGGCGTCGGGTCGGTTACTTCCGACAGTTGAGATATCATTATTCCTTAAAGAGCCTTTTTGTTTTTTAATTTAAATTTAATAAAATGAAAATTTTAAATGAATAATAAAAAATTCACAATATCAAAATACGATTAAATTAAAATCAAAGTGTTTTTGATTTAGAATCATTTGAAATCACGAATATGCGGTGTTAAAACATTAATTGTCGGTCAGAGAGAGAGGGGGGTGGTTTTCTTTTGTGGAGCCTCTCTCTCTCTAGGGATAAAAGGGCTGACTGACGGAATGCTTTTCACGCCCTTTTAAATTCCCCCCAACACCCCTCTAGCATCATCAGTGACCAATAGAACACGGAACACCGATTTGCATTTCAATTAAAGGAGGAAGGAGATTGAGAGAGATGGGGGGAGGGGGAGAAGGTTCAAACAAATTTCGTCAAGACAATGAATAAATGTCAATTTTACTAAAGAGGGGAGATATATCATTAAGTGAAAATGTCAAGAATTATTTTTTAGAAGCAAAACACTGAATAGATTATTTCCGAAAATTTCAACTTTCTGTTTAATACACACTATAAAATTCTTCAGAACTTTTTACTTTCTCTTACCTCTATATTAATATATATATAGAGAGAGAGTATTGCATTCATGTCAAAAATTATATGTCGAGATTTTGATGGATCTTCACGTTTTGAGGTGAATTCAAAAAAGTGGTTTTCGCGACATGGTCTGTCTGTCGCTGTGAACAAAATATCTCAAGAATGAAAAGAGCTCGGAGGTTGAGATTTTATATTTAAGTTAGGCACCCCCATGGGACGTGACACGAAGCTTTTGAACAAAATCGACCAAAGAGTACTAGTACTTTACTGATGCACTTTTTCAGTTTTTTTCGATTTTCTCAAAATTCGCTCCAACGATTTTTTTTTTTAATTTAGAAATCAATTATTTTTTAGATTCTCTTTAAAATGTATATTCTCATTTTGTCATTGAAATCTTCTGAAGACCACTTTACTCTTGAACTCCATAGAAAAGATAGGAGAAATGTTGCCATGGTAACAAAATATAAATATTTTCCCATACTTATAGATTTTACATCTTGAATTTCGAATGTACCGTACTGTCGGAAACTAAATATATGTCGACACGAAAAATCTGGGGTAACAAGCACAGAACACAACTTTCGATTACTGAAGGTAAGAGAAAGTTGTGTGCTGTGAGCCAGTCACACCAGATTTTATTTTTTGGAGTCGATGTTTCGAGAGTAGCTCTCTCTTTGTCAAATATAATTTGTAATTAATTTTATTATTTTACTATAAACTACCACACTTTTTATAAAAAATACTAAGTTAATATTTTTAATTTAGCCTAAAAATTAATTAATTACAAAAAAAAATATTGTAGAGAAGCAGAAAAAATAATAATTTCAAAATCTTGCAATGTCCAGGGGTTCAGAGTAGGGGGCCTAGGGGGCCAGAGTTGGGGGGTGCAGAGGGGCCAAAGTCAGAGTAGGGGGGTTCAGGGAACCTGAGCCAGAGTAGGAAAGGCGCGATTTACTACTCAATTGCCGAAGGATTTGCTTTACATGAAGGTTTTTGCTGAATAATATTTTGAATTATTTTTAAAAATTATATAAATATTATTAAAATAAGTTCAAATAAGCATAAGGGGAAAAAAGCATGAAAACTCAAAAAAAGCATAAAAAATGCTCTCAATAGTTTTTCGTAAATTAAATATCTAATTTAAATTAAAATAAGAAGTGAAATGACGAAAAATATCCCCCTCTCTGACCTTGATCTGGTTATAATAAATAAAATAAAACTTTAAATCTAATCTAACTATAGGCTTCTTGGCATGCATTCTTTTTTCTCCCTTCTTGCCCTTAGAAACCAAATATTGAATTACCTTAATATTATAACGAGATTTAGGTCAAGATAAAAGACAATAAACTTTTCTTTCTACCCCAGAAAGAAAAAAAAAGAAGGGATGATAAAAATCTATGATACCACAAAAAGGGGTGTCTGTCAAAGTTAAAGAAAGTTTTAATTATATCGATCCAAAATTTATGAAATATAAATTGAAAATCAACTAAATACTCAATTAGTAATTGAAATTTCATTAGGGGTTTGTTTGTATGTGACTAAAAGTGTGATGGGGGGGGGGGGGCTAGAAAATCTTCAAAAAAGGCGTTACGTAATATATGGTCGACCCCTTAAGAGAATTGACGTTACACTTTCCTATACAATAGCAAATCAATTTTTTTTCTCTCCTATTATTGGATTAATTGTCCTCGCTTTAGAGACAGACACACAAAGCAAGGTGCCTGGATTGCCTCCAAACTTGGATTAATTAATATTATTCGGTACGAGTGAGTCACTCTCAACTCCATTGACTTAAATTTATCCAAGCGAATTGTTGGAAGCGATCAAAATTTCAAGATGGAGTTCGTTAATATTATTATTCGGCATCAAAGGCTATTTCGCGCATCACTTATTAACAGATTAGATTAGCTGAAAAATCTGGTGTGACTAGTCGCACAGCACACAACTTTCTATTAAATTTGGTAATTGAAAGTTGTGTTCTTTGCAGAGTACAGTGGTCTTCAGAAAATTTCAATGACAAAATGAGAATATACATTTTAAAGAGAATCTAAAAAATAATTGATTTTTGAATTTAAAAAAAAAAAATCGTTGGAGCGAATTTAGAGAAAATCGATAAAAACTGAAAAAGTACACCAGTAAAGTACTAGTACTCTTTGGCTGGTTTTGTTCAAAAGCTTCGTGTCACGCCCCATGGGAGTACCTAACTTAAATATAAAATTTCAACCTCCTAGCTCTTTCCGTTCTTGAGATATTTTGTTCTCAGATAGACCATGTCGCGAAAACCACTTTTTTGAATTCAGGGGACCTCAAAACGTGTATATCAATCAAAATTTCGACATCGTATTTTTGTCATGAATCCAATACTTTCTCTCTATATATATTAACACATATATAGAGGTAAGAGAAAGTAAAAATATTGAAAAATTAAAAAAATTAAAATTATAAAATAATTTGCCGGTTACAAAAGCTAGTAAATATTTTAATAATTGTAGTCTACAATTTATGTAAAACAGTCAAAAATTATTATATTATTATAAATTATACTCAACCCCTGATTTTTTAAATATTTTAATTGTGTTGTTAGAAAAATAAGAGGTTACAACCTTTAATTGGGTTATATTGGTAGGTCCATTACGTAAACGACCTTAGGGGAGGGATATTGTTTATGTTTATAGTTTCTGAAAAAAGAACATAGGTTAATATGTTAATTACGTAAACATTTTTTAAAAGAAAATGATCTTAGAGAAAAAAAATCTGGTGTGACTGGCGCACAGCACACAACTTTCTCTTACCTTCGGTAATCGAAAGTTGTGTTCTGTGCTTGTCACACCAGATTTTTGTGTCGACATATATTTAGGGATACGGTATCGAAAGAAAAGTATCGATACTTGTACTTGGTATCGTATCGAAAGGAAAGTATCGATACCAAAAAGTATCGGATGAAAAGTATCGATACCACCAAGTATCGAGTATTTTTTAAAGTATGAGTATTTTTCCTCTTTTTTTAAGTTTTTTCGGCATCTTAGGCTCCTGACGTCGTTCAAAGGGCCCAACGGAAGATCAATGGGGTATACTGGTGCGCCATTTTCCTCAAAGTAATGAGTACCAGGAGGACGGGGTTTTCTCAACTAAAATACGGATTTCGCCAAAATAAAAGTCTGTCCATTTTCACTGGTCGACAAAAATGAACTTTTTTTCTTTCACAAGAATAAAGATATAGATATGAGATTCTAGAAATATTTTTCATAAATTCAAATATCATTTCAGTTTTTCCCCATCAGGCACACTTTTAGAAATATATAGAAAAATATTTTAATAGAAAAAGTGCTCTAAACGGCTGATGCAAAAATTCTAATTACATATCTGAATTCACTATAAAAAAAAATGTACTAAATTCACTAATCAGATTTCTTGTGAAGAAAACCTTGTCGACCAGTATTTTTATTAGTTTATATATTGGCCTTTCTATGTAATATTTGCGCACTTTTAAATTTAGTAAATACAGTTTGCAATAATACAAGAAAAATTAAATTGGAAATTTAATGATATTAATTGAAAGGGTTTTTATTAAAAAGTATCAAATTTTCCATTATTAATAAATAATTATTAGGAATATGATGGAATAAAGTCTATCCCGCAAATATCGACCATCTGTTATATATCAACTTACTATTTATATTAAGAGAAAAAGAAAATGCGATATTCTTTGGCAGAATCGCAATTTAAAATATTTATATAACGTTCAAAGTCTGTCTATATGGCCTAAGATGCCGAAAAAACTTAAAAAAAAAAGAAGATATTTGAATGAGTACTTTTCATTCGATACCGGCAATCAAGTACTCATATGAGTAAAGTATCTAAAGAAAAGTATCGAGTAAAAAAAGTACTAGTATCGAAACAAAAGTATCGATACCAGTAAGTATCGATACTTTTTTCGTGTCCCTACATATATTTAGTTCCCGACAGTAAGGAACATATGAATTCAGATGTAAAATTTATAAGTATGGGAAAATATTTATATTTTGTTACCATGGCAACCATTTCTCCTATCTTCCCTATGAAATACAAGAGTAAAGTGGTCTTCAGAAGATTTCAATTGCAAAACGAGAATATACATTTTAAAGAGCATCTAAAACATAATTGATTTTTGAAGTTTAAAAAAATCGTTGGAGCAAATTTTGAGAAAATCGAAAAAAACTGAAAAAGTACATCAGTAAAGTACTAGTACTCTTTGGCCGATTTTGATTAAAAGCTTATTTTTCCGGTCCCGGGAGGTGTTTAACTTAAATATAAAATTTCAACCTCGTAGCTCAATGCTTCATGCTTAAAATTGAACACACACCCACCCACCCACCCACCCACACACACACCCACAGACAGACCATGTCGCGAAAACCACTTTTTGGATTCAGGGGACCTCAAAACGTGAAGATCCATCAAAATCTCGACATCGAATTTTTGACATGAATCCAATACTTTCTCTCTATATATATATTACATATATACATAGGTAAGAGAAAGTAAAAAGGTTGAATAAAAAAATAATAAGTGTATACGTAAGCAAGAGGGAGGACTAAAACATCCAAAAATTTGCTTACTTGACACTTGTTGGGGTGGTTTAGTTATTCCCATCTTAGAAACGGTGAGTAGAATTTGTATTAAAAAAAAAAGCAATTAGTAAGCATAAATGTACCGACTTGACGAAGCCACCCAAAACTTTACTATAAATTCTACTTTTACCTCAGGGGATTCAACCCTAAATTACAAATAATATCTTAGTAGGTCCGGGTAAATTTCTCATTAAAAAAAGTTTTTTCACCTCTGAAACGCTACGTTACAAAATCTAAATAAATAAATTTAAATTAACAGACTGTCGAATCTTCTTAACATATAATAAATTGAATATATTTATGTGTTAAATTTAAATTTTATATTAACATATGATGACGTATATAGTCATGCTTAATCTCTCAAATCTCTCCTTTATTTAAAAAATAAATTAGAGTCCATCTTTCTTCTAAAATTTAATATTAAATTAATTTTTAATAGTCCTTTTGAATTGGGTAGTTAGTTAGCCATTATTCGTCATCAGTATTCTTATCTTAATTATCTCAAATTGTTAATATATTAAAAGACAAGATAATTAATTTTCTCTCTTCCCACTCTACGATTGATTTTTTTTTTTTCCTTTTTGGATGAAAGAAATTAATTTTTCGACCTCAAGAGAGAATTAGCATTAATGAATTAAATTTGAAAATTAATCTCTCTCTTTTGGTTTTATTTTTTAAAAGCTCTTTGAAAGATAATTTATCAATAGCTTATTAAAATATCGTTAAGGGAGAAGAAAAAAGAAAGTTAATTATTCAATTTAAAAAAATGTTTTTTTTTATATAAAAGTTAACATTTTAGACATATGTTTTTTTTTTTGTTTTTAGGACGTGAAATGGAGAGGAAAGCCAAATAGGGTGTAAAAAATGTGGCGTGACTGACTGCACAGAGAACAATCTCTTAAATTTGGTTGTGTGGTATGCTATTGTACCAGAATTTATGGTAGCAGCTTTTCCAGATAATATATTAGAACCGAAAATCATTTCTAAAGAAATAATATAAAGAGCTAGCAGTGGACTTCCTGTCCATGTGTGTATGTGCCTATCAGGCAGAATAAAAGGAAGTTGAGTCCAAGAGGAAAATTTAAAACTAAGCCAGAGAGGGAAAACTTAAAATTTCCAAACAATGAGCGAGAATAAATATGATGCATTTGCTCGTCTAAGGAGAGCAAGGTGGTCCAGAGGGCTGCACCCGCTTTCTGCGGGAAAACAGGCCATTTCAAGAGGACCATTAAAATGTTGATATTGAATTTTTGACACGATCTTTATATATATATTACTCAGTCAAGATTCCGAGAACCCACCAAGTAGACACAAATTCTAAGAAACCCCAAAATAGAAATAATAGAAGATATTTCAAAAATCCTACTCAGAGCACAAACAAATAGCTCTTTTTTTTCTAGTTTTTTTTCAGTTTTTTTTTTTTGTTTTCGATTTTCTCAAAATTCGCTCCAACAATTTTGTTTAAAATTCATAAATCAATTAATTTTTAGATGCTCTTTAAAATGTATATTTTCATTTTGCCATTTTAAATCTTCTGAAGACCACTTTACTTCTGTACTTCATAGAAAAGATAGGATAAATGGTTGCCATGGTAACAAAATATAAATATTTTCGCTCGTTTATAAATTTTACATCTTGAATTTTAATATATCGACGGAAACTAAATATATGTCGACACAAAAAACTGTGTGAAAAGTACAGAACACAACTTTCGATTACCGAAGGTAAGAGAAAGTTGTGAACAAAAGCGGAGTAGATAAACTTTGCATTAAAAAACAATACTAAATTTGATTACGGTGTTTTTGGGTTAAACAAAAGTTCTTAAATATTTCTTTTTAAAATCCATAAAACAACAAATAAGCTTTGCGTTTAAGATTTGATGGTAATTTATGTTTATGTTATAGGATAATAAAGAATAATATTTTAAAATTAGAGCGTTTGTTGTTATTATTACTAGAACAAAAACAAACAACAACAGCAAAAGTGAAGGGAGTTTAGTTTTTATTGACATTTACATGAAGGGATAAACGCAAGAAGTTTTGCAGGTGTTTCTCTTTCTCTGTCTCTTTTACTCTTCAATAGCCACAGTTAATTGGTGTGTGGTTTTGCTGTTTGTTGTTGTTTTCTGACAACTCACTTAGTCAACAAACGAACACACATCTTGTTTAATAAAGATCTCAAGTGGAAGTTGACAAGGAAATTTGTTATTATTATTAAATAAATAAATAAATTAGAGTCGAATGAAGAAAATGTCACTGTTAACAGATTAAATTATTCTAATTTTATTTAAAAAATAAAAATGGAATTTTTAATTAATTTTGACGGGGTAGAATAAACACGTTTCATTTAAGCTCGAATTCATAAACAACCCTCACTAGCGATTTCCTTCCCCCAACACAACAAATTCATTCCAATCCCTTAATAAAATCCAGGAACCGTCAATGAAGCTGGTCAAAAAAATATTTTGTTTTTATAATTCGAAGAGAAGTTGCTGTTGATGTTATGGAATGGAAAAGAATAAGTACAGGTGCAGCAAATGAAGAGAGCCTTTGGATGCCAAATGCCGAAAAGGAGACGTTTCGGACAAAATTTATTTGTCCATCTTCAGTCCTCGTTGGCTTATAAATTAATTAGGCACGAAGTTGTCATTGTTGTCTCTGCACGAATTTGTGCGCATGTATATTTTTTTATAAAATCAGGCGAGTGTCTATGTTACGTGAGAGACTATAAGATAATCTAAGATATATATAAGATTATCTTATAGTCTCTCACGTAACATAGACACTCGCCTGATTTTATAAAAAAATAGACATGCGCACAAATTCGTGCAGAGACAACAATGACAACTTCGTGCCTAATTAATTTATAAGCCAACGAGGACTGAAGATGGACAAATAAATTTTGTCCGAAACGTCTCCAATAGTCACATGCAGCCAGAAAGAAAATAAAAACAAAAGGAGAAGCATAAAGGGGAAACTCAACTGCGGGAACTGAGAAGATGCCTGTTGAGGTTAGACTTGAAAGTCTGAAGATTGTAGGTTTTGGGGAAGATAGACGCAGGGAGCTTGTTCCAATCACGGGAGGTCATGGGGACAAAGGAAGAATGAAATTGACTTGTTCTGTTAGTCGTGATCTGAACAGCCTAGGGATGCTGGGAAGATGCCTCTCTTGTGTTCCGTGAATATGTTGCATTGGGTGGGATAATTGATTCCAATTCGGCAGAGCATTGACCATGGTAATACCTTACTTATTCTTTTCCATTCCTATTTTGTTTTTCTCCTTTTAATAAATTTGCTGGTGAATTAGAAATTTTTTGAGCAAGTATTTTATATTCTCTTACAAGGAGATGGCAAGAATTGCGAAATCGCTTTTTAAACCATTTTCTCCTATCTTTCCTATGAAGTACAAGAGTAAAGTGTGCTTTAAAAGATTTCAATGGCAAAATGAAAATATACATTTCAAAGAGCATCTAAAAAATAATTGATTTTTTAATTTTAATCAAAATCGTTGGAGCGAATTTTGAGAAAATCGAAAAAAAAAACAACTGAAAAACTAGTTAGAGGTTAATCATAAACACTAGGTTGTATGTTGCAAAATATTTATTCGTAAAATACTTGATGATTCAGACCGAAAAGACTGCGTGAGTGCGAATGAAAAAAAAGTGTGTGTTTTTTTTTTTTAAAGTGAAACTTTTATTTGATCGTCTCAAATTTTTTCGCTCTTCTATCAGCATGTCGCGTTACAAGCCGTGACGTCAAAGGCCGTGACGCTACAAGTCATGACGTCACAAGCAGTAACGACAAAAATATTTTTTTTTTAAAGCATTTTTTACTTTCTCTTAGCCTATATATGAAATATATAGGAGAGAAAGTATTGCGATCATGTCAAAAATTCGATGTCGAGATTTTGATGGATATACATGTTTTGAGGTCCCCTGAGTCCAAAAAGTGGGTCCCGCAAATTGGTCTGTGTGTGTGTGTGTGTGTATGTATGTATGTGTGTGTGTGTGTGTGTGTGTGTGTGTCTGTATGTGTGGACAGATTTTTAGCATGAAGGAATTGAGCTACCGGATTGAAATTTTATATTTAACTTAGGTACCTTCCCACACGCTCAAAATAAACTTTTGAACAAAATCGGCCAAAAAGTACTAGTACTTTACTGATGTACTTTTTCAGTTTTTTTCGATTTTCTCAAAATTCCCTCCAAGGATTTTTTTTAAAATTCAAAAATCAATTATTTTTTAGATGCTCTTTAAAATGTATATTCTCATTTTGCCGTTGAAATCTTCTGAAGAACACTTTACTCTTGTTCTTCATAGGAAAGATAGAAATGGTTGCCATGGTAACGGAATTTAAATCTTTTTCTTTTTATTAGATTAAAAATCAATTATTATTTAAATTCCCATTTATTTTTTTTTTATTTCTGTTTTAATTGTTTCAAAGAAAACATATATATATATCTCTCCCACTTGCAACATTATCGTCTCTCTCTACTCTTTTTAAATTCCCTTTCCACCTTATCTTCGCATAGAAACAATGTTAATTTCCTATAGGGATTTGTATGTTAATTTCGATTCAAAAGGGGGTCCCCTTTGGAACTTTTTACGCATTTAAAATTTTTTTTCCAATTCTTATGAAATTTTGTATTTATTTACGATTCTATATTGTGTATAAAATGTCCAAATATGAGATTAAAATTTTGAAAAATAACCATAGTTTATTTGAAGCAGTCAACATTTAAAATGCAAGTTTGAAACTAAGGTGCTATCGGAAACTAAATATATCTCGACACAAAAAATCTGGTGTGACCAGCACAGTGCGCAACTTTCTCTTACCGAAGGGTAAGAGAAAGTTGTGTGCTGTGCGCCAGTCACACCAGATTTTTTTAAGTTTTTTTTTTTTAATTATATTTTAAGTTGATAACTTCACAAAACTTTCCTTATACCTCAGAGCAAATTGTAAAAAACTGATTTTTTTTAACTCGAAGGTTAAGGGTGTTCTTGTTTACGATATAAATGATTTGCTATCTGACAAATTTAAAATTGACTTGAACTGAAGCAATCGGCCCATGCCTCGATTATGAATTTATGGTTTCAATATCGTTTTAAAAAGATGAAAATGAAGCATTTTTTTTTATAGCTATGAGTTAGGTATTTATTTATTTTTTTTGTAATAAATTTGCAAATGAATTGAGGAAGGAAGCAACCGAACGATTCTCTCCTCTGATGAGAGAAGAGACGCCACGTGTTGCTGACGGCGCCACTGTCTGTTCCCATAGCAACCCTGCGTGCTCCCTTAGCCTTAGCTTCTTTCTTTACCCCCGCTAGGGCCTATTGCTTGCCGCGCCCTTCCTTCCTTCATCTTCTAACCAGACTAAATCGTTCAATCGTTCTTACGTTGATTGGTTGGTTAATTAACCAAAGGCATGTTTAAAAAAATAAATGCATCAGAGCTATGACATTGGAGTAATTGAATTTTCCAACCCCTTCAAGCGGCTGTTAGACGTTGCCAACTCATTCATCTGACAATATTAGTTCATAGTTGTAGAAATATAATATTTCCCCTGGGCTTGGCGTAGTGCGCCTGCCTTGTATACCAAGGGTCGAGGGTTCGGATCCCAAGCAGTCTGATGATTTTATTTAAGCCATTTGGATACCAAATGGCTTAAATAAAAATGCCTGGACCACCAATTGATATATTTACAAATAACGGGTAGTTTAAAGTCTTAAATGGCCTAAGTTGCCGAAAAGACTGTGTGTATGAATGTGTGATTGTGAGTGTGAATGAGAAAAAAGTGTGAGTGTTAAAAAAATAATAATAATAATAAAATAATATTTATTGTAGCGTCAGAATATTTTGAATATATATTTATAGAGGATTTACATTTTTGGAATTCGCTTCATAAAATTTTCAAATTTGCCAATTCATCCCCACTTTTAGTTGATGATGCTATTTAATGAAAACATCTTAATCAGAAGATTTAGACTTATAGCCTACTACTGTTTTCATTATTGATCTTATAGGAGAAATTGTATTTTTTTATACAGGGTGACTGCTAATTCATGGTACAGTAAGCGTCACAATTATGTCCCTTATGTATTATGTAAGCCTTGAGTATTTGGAATATAGTGGAAAAATTTTAATGACCGAAAAGGTAAAATAAAATCATCAGTACCAGATTTCATTTTGTAAGAGAAAGTTGTGTGCTGTGCGCCAGTCACACCAGATTTTTGTGTCGAGATATATTTAGTTTCCCATAGCACCTATCGACCTCAAGTTTTTTTTTTAATTAAAGGTTTTTAAAATATCTACAACTTATAGAAGCCCTTTTTTTGATTTTCGAAAAAATAAAATTTTTTTTTTAGATTAATCGCATTAAATAAAAGATATTTTTGAAAAATTCGCTCTATATCTTATAGATCAGCGGTTCCCAACCCGTGGGCCGCGGCCCAGTTGTGGGCCGCGAGCTGATTGAAACTGGGCCGCGGACGTCTAAGAAAAGATAAAAATTATATATATTTATATAAAATTATATATATACACTGGGCCTCAGCGTTTTTTTTTTAAGGAAAAAGTGGGCCGCACATCAAAAATTACGGAAAAAGTAGGCCGCACATCAAAAAAGGTTGGGAACCACTGTTATAGATAATTAAATTAGTAATCATTGTGTTAAAAAATAATTAATTTTTTACCCTTAATTAATTAGCTAGAATCTTTCAAATGAAATGGAATAAATCCCTTGTATTCCTATGGGAAAAACTAACGCCATCTCTTGCCGCCTAGAGTAACTCGGTAGTCAATGGTGTCCTAACGGTTTTTCGAGACGCGCACCTTAAAATACTATTCTCCCAATGATATTTTTATTCAACGAACGCCTGGTGAGTCTCGCAACCAGCAATACTCTTCTCGTTTCTTAGCTACAGTACAACGACACAATGCATGTTGCATTATTTCGTGACAACCATAGAATGACTTTACTTTTACGTTGCAAATCTCAAGAGATTTTCTTTCTTTAAAATTTCTTTTATCCAAATGATGAAACGACTTTTAAAGTATCTCGCCCTCTTTTCCAATTCCTTGGAGGATTTCCTCTTTAAAAGACAAAGTGGAAAAAGGAAAGAAATTATGAATTTATCTTTTTTTTTTTTTTTTCTTCTAAACTATTCTCTGATGTTGAATTTCTTTCTCAACAATAAACTCAGTTGTTTTTCTCCGACTTCTTTTTTTTTTATTATTCGCGTAAATCTTTCAATCTCTCTACTAGAAAATGATTGATCGATTCTTCCACTTTAATTCACTTTTCAGGCCAAATGTTAATAAATTAAAAAAAAAGTCAGTGAAAGAAGAAAGAAAACATAAAAGAGAAAAAGATTATTATTTTTCTTAAGAGAATAGATAAAAGAAGATGGATGGAGAGATATTGATTTGTTCCTTTTTACTAAAAAAGTAAACATCGGTGAAGGTATTGAAATTTTTTTTTTTGCCTAAGCTAAGATAGAATTTTAATTGTACTTTCTTAATTTCGATCCAGTGAAGCGATATGAAATTAATTGTTTTGTATTAAAATTTAGAATAGTTTCGGTTAAGGTGCGCGTCTCGAAAAGCCGTTAGAAGACGATTCACTACCGAGTTACTCTAAGCGGCAAGAGATGGCGTTAGTTTTTCCCATAGATATTCCATTTCATTTGAAAGTTTCCAGCTAATTAATTAGGGGTAAAAAATTAATTATTTTTTAACACAATGATTACTAATTTAATTATCTATAAGATATAGAGCGAATTTTTCAAAAAAATCTTTTATTTAATGCGATTAATCTAAAAAAAAATTTTATTTTTTTGAAAATCAAAAAAAGGGCTTTTATAAGTTGTAGATATTTTAAAAAGCTTTAATTAAAAAAAAAATTGAGGTCGATAGCTTCAAAATTGTGGCCGTTGGAATCTCCTAAAATTAGCACGCCGAGACGCGCACCTTAAGCAGAAGATTCCAGACATCAAGAAGGGAATTACAGCCCGCTACCCTTAAGGTGATTAATTTATAGATAAAAAAATATAGCCTTGATTTATACGCAGTACATGGGTAAAGGTCGATTCTCTTACTGTATTGAGCGAAAAAACTTATTGAAATTATATTGACTATCGAATAATTAGCAGAGTAAAAGGCCTGAGGTAACGAAAATGACTTAACTAAAGCTGTGACTGAGATAAAATATTTCAAATCTCTCCTCTCCTCACATATATATTTATTTTCATCCGCATTTTAGGTGAGGGAGGAGTAAGAAATCAATTGAATTTCAAAAGAGAGAGAAAATTTGTGATTTCCCTGCTGGAAAGTAAGAGAAGGATTTGTGATGTTGCCGAGTTTTTAATGGAGATATCAAGAGAGAGGCTTCTTGTTTTTATTTTCTCATAAATAAATCAAAAGCAAAAGTTTTTTGCGCTCCCCCCTCTTTTTTTTTACACACTTATGTTTTAGCCCTACTCCTGTCATAAGGAGTTAGCGGTGCCACCAGCAAAAATAAAAAACTTTAAGAGAAAGAAATTATTTTAGATATTTTAGCATCGATATCATCGAATTCGATGTGAAATTTCTTTTTAACAAATCAAAATTGAAATTTCCATTTATAAATGAGAAAAAATCTGGTGTGACTGGTCGCACAGTACACAATTTTCGTAATCGGAAGTTGTGTTCTGTGCTTGTCACGCCAGATCTTTTTGTGTTGAGATATATTTAGTTCCTGCCGATATATTAGAATTAAAGATGTAAAATTTATAAATATGGGAAAATATTTTGTTACAATGGCAACCATTTCTCCTATCTTTCCTATGAAGCACAAGAGTAAAGTGTGATTCAAACAATTTTTAGAGCAAAATAAGAATATAGATTTTAAAGAGCATCTAAAAAATAATTGATTTTTGAATTTTAATCAAAATCGTTCGAGCGAATTTTGAGAAAATCGAAAAAAAACTGAAAAAGTACATCAGTAAAGTACTAGTACTTTTTGGCCGATTTTGTTCAAAAGCTTCGTGTCACGTCCCTGGGGGGTGAATAAATTAAATATACAATTTCAACCTCGTAGCTCTTTTCGTTTTTGAGATATTTTGTTCACAGACAGACAGACCATGTCGCGAAAAACACTTTTTTGGATTCAGCATGGATAAACGTGTATATCCATCAAAATCTCGACATGAATCCAATACTTTCTCTTACTTTTTCAAGTCATTTGGTATCCAAATGAATTAAATAAAATAATCATCGGACTGCCTGGGATCCGAACCCGCGACCCTTGGAACACAAGGCCAGCAAGATAACTCATACACCAAACCCGAGGGCTAATATAGCTTTTAAATTTATTTACTAGACTTTCTTTTATTCATGTTTTATAAGGGAAGTAATATGATTCTATCATCTTAATTGTTTAATTAATTAATCAGATGATCAAATTTACATTTGATACGACTTGGGGTGTGATGTGATTCGATTAAAGCCCTTGTCTTAGTTGCATTAATTAGTAATCCGATGGGAATTGGAACCCTTCTGGGATAATGGTCAGTTGGGAGTAAAGGAAAGAAAATTTCCTTAAGGCTAATACTTTCTTCATGTGGAGGTACGTTTATTTTTGGATTTGCAAAATGCAAATGCCAACTCTCTCTGTGTTCAATATTTAAGTATTGATTCTGATGGCCAAATTTAGAAGACGAAGATTCCATTCGTGATGGTTCGTTTTACCTCTCTCTGTGTGCGCGTGTGTGTATGGATGTTGTTAGTAACTAATGGGAGTAGAGAAAAGAGGGTTAAGTTTAACGAGAGAGAGAGAGAGAGAGAAAAAAAAAAAAAATAATGAACAGAGAGGAAGAAAAAATGTAAAATAAATGAGAAATGAATTTTGATATCATGATGATGACGACGAATTTTAAAGAATAATTTGAAAAATAATGACGTCTCATTTAAAAAATAAATAAAAAACTATTCTAAAGATCGAACTAAGCTGATTTAACAAAAGATCAATAACAATCGGGATTTAAGAATGAAAATATGAGAAATAATTGGACCCTGTTATGCAATGGTGTGTCAAAGACCAAACATCGAGTTTTGAGAAAATTAACATTAAAGTTTTTTGTTTACATTGGATTATACCGGTATATAATTTTTCTTGTCAATTGTGCAAGTAACATTAAATATAAATTTTTTTAGGACATATTTCATAAAAAAGACTATTAATTAAAGCATTTGAAACAATATTCCGTGCTTAACTCAATTTTGAATTTTTTTGGTCTTTGACACACCATTGCATAACAGGGTCCAATTATCATTTGTAAATTTTCAAATCTAATTAACCTTAAGTTTTTATTTAAGGACTAAATAACCTTAATCAAAGAGAAAAAAATTAAAACAAGTGAATTTTTAGAATTTAGAATAAATAAAAAATATAACTGTGGATTATTATAACGAAACAAATCCTTGAACTGATTAAATCACATAGAATGTTATTTAGAGAAATTTTATCATAGTTCAAAAAGGGATGTGATTCTGACAAAGAGACAAGAGATTTAATTTATCAGACTAATAGTGAGATGAATAATCCAACTACAAGTTGACATGACTGTACAAATGGGAATTTATTACCCATTATGACAAACATACATGACTGAAGGGATTTGTTTTTCTCAAAAATAAATTCGATTTTAGTTCTATTTGGATCATAATTTCCCGTTATTTCCTCAGCTTTTCAATTTTATTAACCTATCAAATATTCACTTATTGTTAGAGAAAGTTATGCAATCAAGCCTAGGTATCAAATGGACGTAAATATTGAAAACAAAAAAATAATATTGTGTAGGCTACTCAAAAAAGCGAAATAGAGAAAACAAACTTAAATATTTGACGACAAGATGGGAGTGCCACTTTACCAGTTTAGGGGGTACGAGAGAGAAAAGTAATTTTTATGGCGATCAGAGATATAATTTTTTGAAATTAAATATAAACTGTTAAGCTCTAGTTGAACATTCAAATTCAAAAATTAATCTGAAACACTAGTCGACATGTTTAAATATTCATATTGATTAGCATTTCAATTGTTAGACCCGATTTTCAGAAAATAATAAAAACTAAAAAAAAGTACATTAATGAAGTACTAGTACTCTTTGACTGATTTCATTCAAAAACCTCAAGAGGCTGACGAAATGGATACATATTTTAAGTATAAAATATGAGTATCGAGAGATTTGTCGTTTATTACTAATTCCCTCAACCCACATTTTTCGATATTTCACTTGAAATTCATTAAATTTATGGAGAAAAAATCCTAAATTCTTCGAAGATTAGATTAATTCCTCTTAAAATCTCATATTTACTTAAATTTTTATGAATGAGATTTTATTGCATTTATATATTTTTATTGCTTTTCTTAAAATTGTTAGGATTTCCTTATTAGCTTGAATTTTAGTTTTTTTTCACAATAAATTTAATGAATTTCAAGTGAAATATCAAAAATGTGATTTAAGGGAATTACTCAAAAAAGAAAAATCTTTCGATGCTCAAATTTTATACTTAAGTTAAGTATCCATTTCGTCGGCGTCTTGAGGATTTTGAATGAAATCAGCCAAAGAGTACTGATACTTTATTAATGTACTTTTTTAGTTTTTTTTTTTTCGATTTCTTCTAACTCTATAGATTCCAAATATATCAGTTTGATTAATTTGAATTAAATTTTACTAATTTTGTTTTTTAAATAAGACCTATTTCAAATATGGGCAATTTTCTTATATTGAAACATTGAACCGAATCTCTCTCCTTGAATAAAATATTAAAGTGGCAACATCAGATTTTTTTGTTTAATAACTTTTCTACTAAATGACTATAACTTTAGATATCTGTCTCTTTTAAATGAAAAATCCTTCTCTTTTCTCACTCTGAAATGAACATAGACCTAATATCAAACTTTAATTATTCCTCTCGCTCTCTCAATGTGCCCGTTTTGCTCATTCCTTTGGGGCTTTGTATGGAAATGCAAGAAGCGAGAGAAAGAGAACTCAATACCTTAAACCAAAGAGAGAGGAGATGTTTAAAAAGAAGGCAGATGGATGACATCTTGGTGTAATCTAAACCCAAGATGTGGGTGGGAGTATGAGAAAGGAGGAAGAAAAAGACAATGAAGGAGGGATATTTTTAGCTCTCAAATCCTTTTGTTTAATCAACCACCTGAATATATTCACTCAGTCATCTATAGGCTGTTTCAAAATTTATTGTGGAGTGTATAGAAATGATTTAGATTTTCTCGGTTGTTATTATTAATATTAGATATTTTTATGGTTATTTATAAAAATATTACTAGCTATAATAAAGTACAATGTTTTGGCCCTATTTGTGCAGCCGTTCAAGTGATGCAAACACTGATAAGTAAACGCTAAGATGGTGGCGATGTGTGCACACCTATCTTCACACTGCAATGTTAGCAACTTAACGGAACTTAAACTTAACATAAAAACACTAGGTTGGAAAAGTCCTTAAATGAAATAAAAAGATTGTGTTTCAAATTTTTATTGTTTAAATACAAAATGCGCATTCTAGGTTATCATCAGAAGTGGTATAACAACAATATAATTATAATTTCATTAATTATTTGCAATTAAGATGTTAAGTTGGTAACATATCCAGTGTGAAGTCAACACAAGTGCCCCACCATCTTATAAAAGTGATTGCATCACCTGATAATGGCTGCAGTAATAGTTATCAAAATGTACTTTATTGTAGTTAGTAACATATTTTTATATTATTAATTATTAAATAACGAACCAGCATTTAAAATATTTAATATTTAAAAATTACCCTTAATGGAGTATTTATTATACAATAGATATGCAATATTCAATAATTTGAAAATTTATTTTTGAAAGGTTTTAAAAAGAGAATAAATAATAAATTTATTATCTGAGAAAAGCTTGAAATAAATTTATTATTGAACATTCAATACGTTACGTGGATTAAAAAATATCTCGAGCCTATAGGTTAGAGCTTATATTGATTTTATATTTTTATTCCCTTTGTTTGTTGAAAGTATTAATAATTTTATTTATTATATGAAATGGAGATTTATTTATTATCAAAGGGAATTTTGTATTAAAAAATGATCCACGAAAAAAAAAATGAATGAATGATAAAATTCAGGCTAAGTATTCTTTTTTAAAACAAATTCACTTTAGAGTGTTTTAATATTTTTTTTTTACAGTCGATTTTAATTCAAAAGCTCATTTGCAAATTTATTATTGAAAAACATTTTTTGATTTATTTTTTTTTAAATATATTTTGTACCTTCAATAAACATCAAAAAATTTGGAAACATTTATCTTATGCATAATAAATACCCCATAAAAGAAGATTTTTAATTATAATCGGAAATAATTACTTCGTAACAAAAACCTTTTGTTCAGTTGAACTAATAACAATGTTTAATAATAAGAATTAAAATTCGTTATCTTTCTAAATAATATAATATGAATTTCCAATTCAATTGAATTGAAGCATTTTCAATTTATTGTTATTTAATGAAATGAAAATCAAATCTCTCTCAGGTTTAAACAACAAATAATTAATTTTATCAATACAAAAAAAAAAGATCTTTTTAATGACAATCTATTCATCTTTTCTTTTGAATGTGGAGGGCGAATTAAATTTGAAACCAGCGGAGGTTTTTTTTATTTTTGTTCTTTTGAAAAAAAAAAAAAAATGCGAATGGATTAGATATCAATCTTTGTTTGTAGTAAATCCGATTAAATTTTAAATAATAGCCTATCATTCATTTTGAAGGAATTAGCTTTTTGAAAAATATATTATAAATCTATTCAGGTCAATCAAATAAAATAAATAAAAAATATTTAAATAGAGATACGTATATAGATTCATCAATTTGTGACTATAGGTGTATTCAAGGTAACGTTCCCATGGACAGGGAGTAAAATATGGAACACTTTAATAAATTAAAAATAAATGATGAAAAAAATTTGTCTCCCAATAAGAAAATATTAATATAGCGATGTAATTTACCTAAAAATTTCAATTAGAAAAATGAGGCACTAACGGGAGTCGAACCCACGTTCTCCTATTATTGTTGGCGTATAACATTAGTGAATGTGAGTTCGAATCCCGCGAGAGCCTCATTTTTTTTTTATTTAAAAATTTTCAATAAATAACTTATAGAGAGTTGAAATAAAAGTTTTTATTTAGTTCAAATATTTAATTATCCTTTTTTCATCATCGATTTCGTTAAATTGACATCTTTAGGTCAGCATCGATTGAATTTTTTTTTTTTTTTTTTTTTTTTTTTGGACGAGAAACCGTCTATTTGTTCTAACAAAAAACACTCTATGATAGTCTATTTCTAATTCGAAAATTTAAATATTTTAAAACATCTTAATATAATGAATGGTTTCTACCCAAAAAATTACTTCAATTGACGATGTCAATTTAACGAAATCGATTGCTGAAAAGTATAATTAAATATTTCTACCAAAGAAAAACATTTCTTTTTTTACCCTCTATCAGAACCGAAATGGGGTAATTCGTCGCAGTTTTAATTGGTAAAAATTAATATACCTAACTGGTATTGTAAATAAACAATATTAAATCATTTAAAATGGCCTCAGATGTCGAAATGACAAAACTTTGTTTTAAAAAATCCAAAATCAATACAATAATAATTGAATTTAAATTCCCTCCCTTTATTAATTTAATAATTTCCTGCTAATATTTTAATTAAACCCTTTCCATCCCTTTCTTAGAAGTTCTTTCGACTTTCCTGTTACCAAGATCTATGTGTTGTTATTTAGAGTTAGGCACGCAAGTTACCTATAAAATTTTGAGGGAGAAAAGGGTTAAAGGGCAAAACTCGAATGTTGTATGTATTATCTAAACTCTCTCTAAACTTTAAAGTTATTCTAGCAAAATCTCTCTCTATCCCATTTCTCGATTAAATTTCTTTTTTTTTTTTTTTGTAGGTGAACTTTTAAAATATAAAAAAGAAGAAAAAAGTGCTATTTATGTATTATGCATTTTTTTACTTTCTCTTACCTATGTATATATGTATATATATATATGAGAGAGAGAAAGTATTGGATTCATGTCAAAAATTCGATGTCGAGGTTTTGATGGATATACACGTTTTGAGGTCCCCTGAATCCAAAAAAGTGGTTTTCGCGACATGGTCTGTCTGTGGGTGCCCGAGTCGATGACTGTTTGAACCTTTTATCCTGAATTCCCTTGTTATTTAATGGGATGTTATTTATTTACAATTTTTAAAGCCTACTATTCTACCAGGAGAATTAAAATTCAAACCATACTTAACCCTGTTTGAACCTTTAGTCCTCAATTCCTTTGTTATTTGATAGGATTAAAATTTGGTTAAACCTACTAAACCTACCAGGAGAATTAGAAGGTTCAAACCAGTATTTAGTCAAAATTGAAAGCCTGGCTTGAGCCTACTAAACCTGCCAGGAGAATTAGAAGGTTCAAACCAGTATTGAACCCTGGTTTGAACCTTCAGTCTTCAATTGAGGACTAAAAGGTTCAAGCCAGGCGTTAGAATTTGACTCGGGAAGTATGGTTTGAACCTTCTAATCCTCTCGGGTAAAAATTAAAAACAGTGCGATCTCAGCGCCAAAGCTTTAATAGATGACCACCTTTAATTCTGTCGCTATTTTCTCTCATCCCTTCGATATTTGGATTTATTATCGATAAAAAGAAGTAAGTTTTAAGTTTTATTTTCATTTTTTCATTAATTTTCTTTATTATTATTAATTATTTTTATTTATTTAAGGGCAACGTTATAAAAACAAGCCAAAACAAAATGATAAGGTTAGCTGTTATTTTTATTTTTATTTTTTTTTTATATATATGTAATCTTATATTCTATTTAATTTTTTCAATTATATTCATTATAAATTTTAGTTGTAAAAACACATTGGCCTGAAGAACCACTTTAATTTTAATATTTAATAAATGAATACAAGGAACATTGGCCATTCATGTCATTTTGAAAGGTAAGAAGACAAATTAAAAAGATTATAAATTTATAAAATTAATTTATATATTTTTCACATTTCCAGAGAACTAAAAGAAGTTCTTACTGAAAGAAAAATATAATATTTTTCCACATGTGATAGCTGATGGTATAGGCCTACATATACAGTCAAGATAAAAATTAATGTGATTTATTTTAGAGATGGAAACTTATTTTTACATCCATATTTTCTTTAAAACAATTTCAGTAATGAATCTCCAGAAATATTGAAATCGACACGAAGAGCAATTGGAATTTTTAAAATTTTTTAAAGATATGTTATCTTATTCTCAAATTAAAGAAAATTGATATTTAAACAAAAAATATTATTTTATTTAAAGATTAATTTGATTTTCCTTTTATTTAAGAATTTAATTGTAGCGAAATGAAGGCAAAACGTGAAGATCCATCAAAATCTCGACATCGAATTTTTGACATGAATCCAATACTTTCTCTCTATATATATTAACATATATAGATGTAAGAGAAAGTAAAAAATTTCGAATGTGGAGTGCCAAGTTGTATAAATTAGCAAAGAGGTATGCTTGTTTTTGGCATTGAGAAAATAACTTTTAGAGTGTTTTCTTCAAATATTTCGATGGCATTTAATAGGACTTCTTCATCAGCGGTGAAGTGCTATTAAATGTCTTCGAAATATTTGAAGAAAACACTCTAAAAGTTATTTTTCTCATTCCAAAAAACAAGCATACCTCTTTGCTAATCTAACAAAATTATCAGAACTTTTTGTCACTCTGTATATATGTATATAAACAAATTTTAAATGAGAATTTATAGGCCTAAACTAGGATTCCAGCATTCAGTACTGCTGGTCGTATTAGTAGATCTGGTAGACTTAAACTAGTATTTCGAATACCTGGTCTGAGTCTAAACATGTCAAAAAGGGACATAAGTGACTTGTTAGAACCAAACCAGACTATAAAATTTCCATAGAAACCATGCTTTCAAATTCTAGTTTGATTCTGTTAAGTCTACTTAGACAACAATTAGATTCTGAGGTTTTGTAGACTCAAACCAGGCGTTCGATTTCGACTCGGGTGTGTTCAATTTTAAGCATAAAGGATTTGAGCTATGAGGCTGAAATTTTATATATAAGTTAAACACCCCCGGAACCACGGAAACTTAACTCACAAGGCACAGTGAGCCAGCCTTAAAAGACAGACAATTATTTTTTTCGAAATTAAAAATATATATATATATATACGTATGATTCAAAAAATAAAAATAAAAAAAAAACAGTTTTGAGTTTTATATCGTGTACCTCTAGTTTTTTTATAACTTTGAAATTATTATAAAAAAATATATATTTTTAAGATATAAACTATTTACACTTTCACAGAGTATTTAGAAAAACATTTCGATGGAATTTTCAAAGAAATTTTGTATTTATAGAGAACATAGCGGGAAAAAATAATGAGATTCTCAAATATCATTTGAGAGGGCTCAACAATTTTTTAAATTAAATTAAAAATTTGTAAAATATTTTGAAACATAGAAACCAGTTTATAAATAGTATATTTAATTTTAATTTCAATTATTTATTTAAACCCCATCTTTCAAAGATAATGGTAGTTTTATCAAAATTTTTTCAAAAAAAAAAAAAAAAAAAATTGTATATATGTAGATATAATAAGTAAGAAAAGAAGACAACTCACATATACATGGATGAAAGAACAGCAACAACAACATCAACGTGCGACGACATACTGACCTGTAACAAAAGAAAAAAAATATATTAATATTATATCAAAAGAGAAGACTTTAAAATTAAACTGAGAATTGAACTTTTATAGAGTTCGAAATGTATTCATTCTGTAGGCTTATAGACCTACTACAAATAAAAGTAGTGGGTTTAGGGGGAGTTGAGAAAAATATATTTAATGAAAAAAAAGTCGGCGTGAGGGGAGGGATATTATAGTTACATGTTACAAATGGCGAATGAGAGGGTGTCTGTAAATGTGTGTGTGGGTGGAGTCAAGTTGGATGGTTTGTGTAATAAGAAACTGTTCAAAAGATAAATCGCGGTCTTTCGGGGGGTGATTGAACCTCCCCTGTACGCTTAGGAAGGAAGCCACCACTACCACCACCAACTTTTAGGTAATGGAGAGAAACAGAGAAAAGGGAAGGAAGAAGGAGTGAGGGAGGCAATAATTGCAATGCTGGCTGGCATTAAGATGAAAAATTAAAAAAAAAAAAAAAAAAAATGTTTATTTAATTTTTTAATTTCTAATTTCCCAAATGAGAAAAATAATTTTATCATACTACAGTGAGTTTGAAATTTGGTCAATTTCTTTTTAATTTTTTTTTTTTCTTATATGAGATAATTAGAATCTAAAATATATTTTCTAATTTCTCTCTGAGTAAAATAATAAAGAAAATATTAATCTCATTTGAAAATTAATTATTTAACTTAATTAGTCATTTTAATTATTAAGCTTGTTTTTTTTTTATTCCTGTTTTTCTTGTCGTAATTTTTTATTTGGCAAGAAAATTTTATTTTAAAAAGAATTGTAGTAACCAATCATTTGAAATAAATAAGAATGGGGTCTTAATGGCCTTATATGCCCTTGACCTATGGCTCAGAGGTAAAGTATTACCTTCTGCTGCCAAAGGTCGAGAGTTCGCATTCCATCCTAGGCGAGAAATTTATTTCAATTGAAATAAATAGGGACGAGGTATAAATGGCCTCAGATACCGAAAGTCCTTGAACAAATAAAAAAAATGGCCTTAGGTGTTGAAAAAGACCTTAAAACAAATAAAAAAAGTGATTATTAAAAAAACCTGGTAACCTAACAACATTTCCTAAAATACGAACCATTTCATTACAATTAAACAAATCCCCTTGAAATATTGAAGCAACATTGCATTAATATTCCGATTCGTGCATATATTGCCAATATTGCAGGAATATTGCTTCAATATTGCAAATCTTGAAAAAATATTGGCAACATTACTGCAGATATATTCCAAGCTAGACGGACAAAGGAATATTGCAGCAACATTGCTGCAATATTCGTTATTATGTTTGCCCTTTTGCAACATTGCATGAATATTGCTACAATGTTACTGTCTGAGCTGCAATATTGTTAATATTGAGCAATATTTCTACAATATTCCAAGCTGTCTGGGTCGTCCTGGATTTGAATAGTTGATCTCACGACAATAGCACTAAATTCCTTGAAAGTAGGCTACACTCCGGTGAGGTGGTCCATCCCAACCTCCTTAGGATAGAAGAGGTTGGATAAAAGAAATCTGGTTGCAGGATTAGTTAGAAATATGAACGCAAGAGGAGCAGTTAGAGATAGAAATGAAGTAACTTCACGAGTTGCCGGTAGATGGCTACGCCCAGAGGTCGGTTTGGTTTGAGGTGTGTGTATGCGAACAAGAAAGCACTTCGTCCGGATAAATAAACGGAGAGCCCAGTAAGTATTTCACATAATAATAATTACAATCGTTAAAATCATATGAGACAGAAAGAACAATTGATATCATGCTTTTAATTATTTTTGCTAAAAGGTCTCCTTTGGGAAAAGTGTGAGATTGTAAGGAGCATTTTATTTTATTTTATTTTTTTTTTCAACCACAAATGGATTGAATTTGAAGGTTGGGGTGGAGGTGACTTGATTAGAGTGAAGGAATATCAACCGAATTCTGCTGCTCAGCCTGAATTTTAAAAAAACGGGGTAGGGGTGGGTTAACGAGCAGAGAGGGTGTGCACTTCAACAACCTCCCCCCCCCCGCAAACAGACAGGTGGATGGACGTCGTTATTTGACACGAGGGGATGAAATAGAATAAAAAAAACTGCTTACGAGAGGGAATGAAAAAAATTTATGAATTTTATTTTTATGTCAATCGAGAAGAGTAAAAAAAAAAAAAATCTTGCCGATCTTTCCAGTCTTTTTTTTATTTAGAATAAGATTTAAAACTCGTTAATTATAAAAAAAATGACTGGAAAAAGATTTTGATTTCCGTTTAAAATTATTAAATTAAATTCATTCCCTCCTAATTTAAAGTCATACAGGGGTGATTTCGAAGTCATAACTCGGATATAAATCCACTTAGACGTATACGGTCCCATTAATCTTAGCTCTCTTTTTATGAGAACATTCGTTAAAATGCCGATTTTTTATTTCCCTTGTCTGTTGAGAGCGGATGGGGTTTCTAACTATTTATTGATGATATCAAACATCTCGTATTTGATCGTATAATCGCTAACATAAACTCTTTGTGGGTGTGTGTGTGTGTGTGGACAGACAGATTTCAATGGAACATTTACGCCAATTTCATCTCTCTCTTTTTCACCTTTCTGATATATGAATCCAACGCCCTTCTTAAAATCTAGCTTCAGTTCTATATTTCATTCAATTTCGTGTTTTCTTAGATTTTATTTTCTCTTACGTATATACAGTATGTATATAAATGGAGAGAAAATATTGTGATCATGTCAAAAATTCAGTCGAGATTTTTATGAATAAACATGTTTTGAGGTTCCCTGAGTCCAAAAAAGTGAATCCCCCAATTTGGTCAGCCAGTTTGTAACGATTTTAAGGATGAAGGAAATGAGCTACGGAATTTAAATTTAATATTTAAGTTGGGTACCCTCTCGGACACTCAAAATAAGCTTTTGAACAAAATCGGCCAAAAATACTAGTACTTTACTGAAGTAATTGTTCAGTTTTTTTTCGCAGTTCTCGAAATCGGCTCTAAAGATTTTGATTAAAATTCGTAAATCTATTATTTTTTAGATCCTCTTTTCAAGCTGTCAACACAAAAAAAATCTGATGTGTCAAGAACAGTACCCAACTTTCGATTACCGAAGAGAAAGTTGTATACTGTTATCACACCAGATTTTAAAAAATATTTTTTACTCTAATAAAGGAATAATCAATCCAAAGAGTACTATTAGTAGTATTATTAGCAACAGATGTCTACCAATCTTAAAAAATCAAATAAACTTTTAAATATAATAATAGGCTATAGGTCTATATCAGATAAAATAGGAGTTGTGAATTATTTCTTTACTTTTTAAATTATTCAAAAATAAAAAAAACTTACTTTATATACTGACAACTTAACAATGAATGACAAGACAAGAATAGATATATGTAATATTGAACCTAATTTCACTACAGTCTCATTAAGCTTAATCTTTACCCTAATAAAAAATACATATTCGTGAATGAATTAGGGAATAATAAAAATTTAAAACCCTATCTTAACGATGATAAATCCCTTCCTTTTTTTTTGTCTTGTTTAATTTATATTAAAATTTGTTAAAACGAAACAAAATGGCCAAGTTGATAACATTTAAGCCCTACCATGGATTCATATAAAAAAAATTTTAATGGGATTGTATGTAGTATGTGACGCGCCTATATTAATTAGTAGAGAGTGAGAGAGGCGATCTAATTATGCCTCCCACCCTAAACGCTCCAGTGCAATAATAGAACCATGCATGTATAAAACGCAATCAAATTTTTTTCCTCCTGTTTTTTTCAAATATTCAAATTTTATAGGATTAGATCAGATCTTTTGAACAAAAAAAAAAAAAATACCACGTAAGCATATAGGCTTACTAAATAAGTCTGTTAAAAATTCAAAGATTTTTTTTTTCTTTTATTAAAAATTTGAAAGTTAAATGCGATTTAATAAACCATTTTTTTTTTTAAATTATTCATATATATATATATTCTATATTACAAGTTAGTTTTTTTTTTTTTAAAAAAAAACATTCACACTTTTTCTCATTCACACTCAGATTCACACACACTTCATCAGTCTTTTCGGCAACTTAGGCCATATAAGACTTTTGACGATAACCGTTGTAGAGAATATATTTATTGTGGGGTCGGCATTTCTATTTAAGTCATCTGGTATCCAGATGGCTTAAATAAAATCATCGGACTGCCTGGGTCCGAACCCCGACGTTTGGTATAGGAGGTAGGCACCTACTTACTACCCAAACCCGGCTACAAGTTAGTTAGTTTGTTTAAAGCAACAATGAGCCCCAATGGCTAACCGCCGAACGGGAAAATAAATAAAAGCAACAAGCTCTCCTGGCCAGAGAGTACAGAAATAAGCAACGGCAAGCAGATCAGAAACAAAACTATTTTTTATGTAAACGTGATATAAGAACTAGGGCCTATCTATTAACCAATTTACTGTAATTTCAAGTGCCAGAGGCAGAGAGTTCTTATCCTCCCTAATGTTAAGGGGCCCTCACTTTGGCAAAAATTTTGTGAAATAATATTGAGCTGAATTTTTGTGCAAAATATTGAATGGTCGTGGACCCCTCAAACTACACAAAAATATTGTACAATATTTTAATGACGATTAAACTTTTCGCGATGAAAGGACAAAATATAGACAGGTTCAACCTGAGACTGTAGTGAAATTAGGTTCAATATTACAAACTACACAAAACATTGAATATCCCATTTTTTGTGCAAAATTTCACCTCACACGTTCAATATATTTGCCTAAAGACATTATTGTCAATTTTTTTTAAAGAATGATTGTCTCGAAAGAATTTTTGTGAATGATACCAGATGCATTCAAAAAGCTATCTATATAAATGGATTTGCACGTGAAATAGAGTAGATAATCTACACGTAGCTTACTTCCTGTTTACCGTAAGAGACGACCAAACCTATTAAGATGATTGAATAGAACGACTGAGTGAGTGAAATTCTAGTCTCTCTTCGATGAGGTTCAGGTTTCCATTTATGCATCGCTCACTCGCTGTTTGTAATCTAATCATCCCCCCCCCTCCCCTATCTCTCTCTCTCAAGCTTCATTGATTTCCTTTAATAAACAATCTATTTATTCATTTTTACTTTCTCTTACCTCTATATATATGTTAATATATAGAGAGAGAAAGTATTGGATTCATGTCAAAAATTCGATGTCGAGATTTTGATGGATATACACGTTTTGAGGTGCCATGAATCCAAAAAAAGTGGTTTTCGCGACTGTGAACAAAATATCTCAAGAACGAAAAGAGCTATGAGGTTGAAATTTTATATTTAAACAAGGTACCCCCTTGGTAGGTGACATGAAGCTTTTGAACAAAAACGGGCAAAGAGTACTAGTACTTTACTGATGCACTTTTTCAGTTTTTTTTTTTTCGATTTTCTCAAAATTCGCTGCATCGATTTTGATTAAAATTCAAAAATCAATTATTTTTTAGATGTTCTTTAAAATGTATATTCTCGTTTTGCCTTTGAAATCTTCTGAAGACCACTTTACTCTTGTACTCCATAGGAGTAATGGTTGCCATGGTAACAAAATATAAATATTTTCCATACATCTTGAAAATCGAATGTCGACACAAAAAATCTGGTGTGTCAAGCACATAAAAACTTTCGATTACCGAAGGTAAAAGAAAGTTGTGTGCAGTGCGACCAGTCACATCAGATTTATTTACTTTTACAATGAATAATAAACTTTCTATATTATAATTCCTTTCACAAAAACTATTATTTGTTTTTTTTTTATGTTGGTACTCTCAACAAATATTGACAAAAATTTTATACCAACATAAAATTTTTCTTCTTTCTTCAAGGATATATAACTATATAAATTGACAAATATATTTTTTCTAATCAAAAAAATTTTATGTTATTTTTAATAAAAATTTTTTATGAGTATTAAAAACCATGTTTAAATAAGACTTCAATTATTGTTTGAATCGTGACGGCTCTATTATATAAGCAAACTTTTTCAATGTCTACACTCGCATTCTTCTGACGAATAAAAAGACAAAGCTAAATGACCTAAAAACGTTGAAACGTCCCATAAAAATAAAGATTTTTGTGAAGTAAGCTTATCGCTAATATTTTCTGATTTAAACACGAATTATTCAAAGCTGTTATTGAAAGTCACTGGTTCTTAAAAAATGTTGCAAGAATGTTTTTGTTCGAAAAAATAATAATTAACAGCCAACTTATATATATAAGTTGAATCTTTTTTGAGATATTCGGAAATGATAAATAAATACCAAGTAATATTTATTATCGGAAATTTTAATGAGATCTGGCGACTGATAGAGAAATTTTTTAGCAGTTTCGGTCCATCAGAGAACCATTATCAGGCCTAAAAATAATTTTAGACATAAAAAAGAAACAACAAAACTCATCAGCAACATCAATACCTATTAATATCATGATTAAATTGGACGATGTTATGCAAGAAGGCACCAGGCAGCCATTAACCTTAATCTGAAATAGGGGACACAATTGTAAACAAAACCCATGGCAATGACTTTTTTTCTCGTTTTATACAAAAAAAAGTGCACAGAATAATATTGGGATTTAAATAAAGAGGTAGATCTTCATTTTCCCTTCAAGATGGCGGTCTTATCTCAATTCTGATCATAATGGCGCTTGGTTCCTTCATACATAACATCGTCGATTTAAACTTTTCTATGGAGTACAAGAGTAAAGTGGTCTTCAGAAGATTTCAATGACAAAATGAGAATATACATTTTTCAAAGAGAATCTAAAAAATAATTGATTTTACAAAGAGTACTAGTACTCTTTGGCCGATTTTGTTCAAAAGCTTCGTGTAACGTCCCAGGGGGGGGTACCTAACTTAAATATAAAATTTCAACCTCCTAGTTCTTTCCATTCTTGACATATTTTGTTCACAGACACACAGACAGACCATGTCGCGAAAACCACTTTTTTGGATACTCAAAACGTGTATATCCATCAAAATCTCGACATCGACAATCGAATTTTTGACATGAATCCAATACTTTCTCTCTCTATATATTAACACATATATAGAGGTAAAAGAAAAGTAAAAATATAATGAAATACCAACAAACAAATTAGTAAGTACTCCCATTGAGCAAACTAGAAGTAATCAAATGGGGTGGAAAGGGATTCAGGGAACGATGCATCGCCTACAGGATACCGCGAGGTCCTGTGACTATACTAAAGACAAGCGCCAGAGAAAACAACATTAATAAAGATCCAGAAACTCATCAAAATTAATATCAAAAATGTTTCCTAACAAATAAGTTTTGGAAGCGCCTGGCTAGGCTATGCAACCCTCAACTTCGACTGGTTTAAAATATTGTGGCCTCAGAGATTTGATTTTTTTAACCAGACTAATTATACGGAGAATTCCTCCCCACAGGAAAAAAAAAACATGTTGACAAATGTACAGTGTGTCCGTATTAAAATGCAACGGAGGTGACTGTCGCTAATAAGAACCGATGATAACCCGAAAGAGAGAACGTGATCGCCATGAAAAACATTCTTCTATGGGGGAGGGAGGGGTTGAATTTATTTATTTATTTATCTAATTGACAAATGAAATTATTAATTAAAAAATAATAAAAATATATATATGAGTGGTATTATTAATTAAGAGAGACGTAGGCTATTTATTTATTATTTTAGACTCGCGAACTAATTACATATTCAAAAGATGAAGTCACACAGAGTGAGAATTAAATGTTAATTAGAATCTTGATAAGAATTTCATATAATATTAGAATAATAATTCCTTTTCGTAGATTAGTGATATTAAATTAATAAATATAAATTTTAATTCATTTTTTTTTTTAATTAGTATTTTATTTTACGACAGGAAATAAGATTTGTGAAGAAATAAAATTATTATTAATTAATACGGATTTTGTTAGGCTGAACGCAATATAATATTACACACAAATTGAGCAAAAACGTTTTTGCCTAAAACTGTTTTTTTCAATGCTTTTCTATGGGTCAACGCACACCGAGAAGACAAAACACAATTGAGCGTGATGCGACATCATTGAACAAAATGTTTTGCCATTGAGCGTTTTGCTCAATTGGTGTGCGTTGGCATTGAGCAATGTTTTGCTCAATGGTCGAACATTTTGTCCAATGCCAACGCACTCCGATTAGGCGAAAACTCTTTTGGACAAAACATTTTGCTCAATGCCAACGCACACCGATTGAGCCAAACGCTCAATGGCAAAACATTTTGCTGAATAACAAAACATTTTGTCCAATGGCAAAACATTTTGTCTTATTGGTGTGCGTTGGCATTGAGCTAAATAAACGTTTTGCTCTTGGACAAAACGTTATGTCCAAAAGCTTTTTGCTCAATTGGTGTGCTTTTCTAAGGGTCCACGCGTAACACGGCATATTTAATTAGACTGAATAGAGAGGTTAGAGGTATTTATTGATACTAATAACTTGACTGGTCGCACAGCACACAACTTTCTCTTATTTTCGGTAATTGAAAGTTGTCTTCTATGCTTATCACTAGATTTTTTAGTGTCTTATGTTAAGTTCCCAGTGGAACATTAGAATTCAAGATGTATAAACATCTAAAAATATTATAGGCGATTAGCCGAGGGGATAAAGCAGTTAAGCATATAATCCTGAGTTGAAGACAAATCGAGTGGCAATAAATTAATCAACTCTATTTGAGATGCCTCTTCTTGAGAAAGAAAACGGGAACCCACCTCAGTATTCCCATGAAAGTTACTCAGAATAACGTGTCAGGTCTGACACAAATGACAAGAGAAAAACATTTTTATTTTATCATGGCAACTATTTCTCTTCCTATGAAGTACAAGAGTAAAGTGTACTTGAAAGAATTTTGAGAGCAAAATGAAAATATAAATTAAAAAAAATAAATGTTTTGTACATTTTAATCAAAATCGGTAGAGCAAATATTGGGAAAATCTAAAAAAACTGAAAAAGTAACATCAGTAAAGTACTCTGATGAAAGAGGTAAAAAACAAGAAGAAAATGCAGCCAATGTCGTTTCTTTATTGATATTCAGCCTACGGCTAACGTTTCGATCCTAAGTTTGGGCCATCATCAGAGCTGGGTTTTTTTGGGTGCATAAGGTCCGAAAACCTATAATGACCAGTGGTCACATGCAGCCAAAAAGAATCAAAACAAACGGAGAAGCATAAAAGGGGAACTCAACTGCGGGAACTGAGAAGATGCCTGTTAAGATTAGACTTGAAAGTCTGAAGATTGTAGGCTTTGTGGAAGATAGACGCAGGGAGTTTGTTCCAATTACGAGAGGTCATGGGGACAAAGAAAGAATGGAATTGATTAGTTCTGTTAATCGTAATCTGAACAGCATAGGGATGTTGGGATGATGCCTCTCTTGTGTATATGTTGCATTGGGTAAAAAAGGTAAGAGAAAGTAAAAGCAGATTTTGGAATTGTAAAGTCATAGAGATAAAAATGTATATTATTTTTATAGGGTGAGTGGGAATTTGTATTTATTGTAAATTCCAGAAAGTTTTTCTTTTGATTGATGATTCTGGTAGTTTGTAGCTATCTATCTAGAAATTGGCTGCGCCCTCTCTTTCTAGTCTTTTTGTTCATTCAGTCAAAACAACAAGTGCGCCAATCTCTTTTGTGCGTGTTTCTTTCTCCGATTTAGTGGTTAAAAATTACTATTTAAGTACCGATGATTGATTAACCCTTTTGAAAGAAGAAGACGAATAACGTAAAAATTACTCTATTTTAATTTGAATAAATTTCTAATCAATTAAAATTGTTTGCCAAAAAACGACGCGGTAATTTGCATTGTAAATAAAAAAAAATTATTTTACTGGCTGTGAGTATTTAATATAGACTCCATTCCATACATCATATTAAAAAAAAAAAAAATGTTTCTCCTTCCCGTCCACCGGGGATCAGGCCTGGGATCTACAGTCTATCCCTGCCAATTGTGCAATTTCACTGGATATGCTAGAGATCCCGGGTTCAATTCTCGACGTCCAAGAGCCATTTGACCCACCACAATTAATATAGGTCTCGCATTTACTATTTCTCAATTTAATTTGTAGCAATTAAAGTCCATTTTTACTTTCTCTTACCTATATGTATAGGGTTAATATACATATATATATGAGAGAGAGAAAGTATTGGATTCATATCAAAAATTCGATGTCGCGATTTTGATGAATCCTTTAGGGCGTGAAAATAAACAAAAATCGGCCAAAGAGTACTAGTACTTTACTGATGTACTTTATCAGTTTTTTTCGATTTTCTCAAAATTTGATTAAGCTTCAAAAATCAATTATTTTTTAGATGATCTTTAAAATGTATATTCTCATTTTGCTATTGAAATCTTCTGAAGACCACTTCACTCTTGTACTTCATAGGAAAGATAGGAGAAATGGTTGCCATGGTAACGAAATATAAATATTTTCCTATGTTTATAAATTTTACATCGTGAATTCTAATATATCGGCGGAAACTAAATATATCCCGACACAAAAAAATCTGGTGTGATAAGCACAGAATATAACTTTCAATTACCGAAGGTAAGAGAAAGTTGTGCGACCATTCCACCAGAATTTTTTAAATTTTGACGTTTAAAAAAAAAGCAACTTCTGATAATTGAAGTTTTTTTTTTTTACAGAGAAAGTGAAATGAAAATCAATCAGAAGAGTTTATATGCTCGTATGTCAGTCATTTCATATGTCATTTATAATAAAAATGTATAAATTATATGAGTCACTTGCGATGTTTGCAATTTCAAGTTAAAGTTGTAGAACAGGAAATGCGTTCCATTTCGATTTTATGTCAACGCTTATTATCAAATAAATATTTATGTATATAAATAATTAAATAAAACTATTATTTAAAGGAGAGTTTCACCTCTTATTGTTAGTTTATTCTTCAAGTTTCGAAGAAATATTATTATTTTTGTTTTTTGAAGCCATTTATTTATTTAAATTTTGCTTAGGCATTTTGCCTGTAAAATTTTATCGCGATGCAAATTTAACTTAACAAAAAAATATTATTACTCAAATAGACAACTTTTTGAAAAATTCTTTATTTTTTCAATCTCCTTTATTTAAAACATTCCATGGATTTTCTTTTATTTATATAACTATTGACATTTTGAAATCCAATTTCGATTTTCCACCCTCGAAGAAAGAAAATAAAAACCACTTTCTAGAAAGTATTAAAAATTTGTTGTTGTTGTTGTAGATACAGGATTTGTCAACTATTGCAAGTAGGGAAGTAATAAAATTTTGTTTTTTATGAATTTGTCAATCACAATTCAATTCCTTCATCGTAAATAAAGACACGCTGGAATATTTAAATGAAGTTTGTGAGAATAATAAAAAAAAATAAAGAATTCTTCAAAAAGTTGTTTACTTGAGTAATAATTATTTATTAATAGAGAAATTGAAATTTTTAAATTTCCATCTCGAAAAAGAAAAAATTCAAATAAAATTTTACAGACAAAATTCCTAAAAAGAAATAAATAAATATATAATATTTTTAAATGAATAAATAAATAAAAAGTCTACACATTAATTAATTTTGAAACCAAAATGAGAAAAGGGTTAATACGAATTCAAATTTTTTTTTTATATAGGCCTATTTTTTTCCTTTTTACTTTCTCTTACTTATATATACTTATACAGTATATATAGAGAGAAAGTATTGGATTTATGTCAAGCATGAAAGGAAGACACCCCTCTGAGACTTTAAAATAAGCTTTTGATCAAAATTGGCTAAAAAGTACTAGTACTTAACTGATGTACTTTTTTTTTAGTTTTTTTACTTTCTCTTACCTCTATATATGTTAATATATATAGAGAGAAAGTATTGGTTTCATGTCAAAAATTCGATGTCGAGATTTTGACAGGTTTTGAGGTCCCCTGAATCCAAAAAAGTGATTTTCGCGACTGTCTGTCTGTGAACAAAATATCTCAAGAAAGGAAAGCTAGGAGGTTGAAATTTTATATTTAAGTTAGGCACCCCCATGGGTCGTGACACGAAGCTTTTTAACGAAAATGGTCAAAGAGTACTAGTACTTTACTGATGTAGTTTTTCAGTTTTTTTCGATTTTCTCAAAATTCGCTCCATCGATTTTGATTAAAATTCAAAAATCAATTGTTTTTTAGATGCTCTTTAAAATGTATATTCTGATTTTGCCATTGTAATCTCCCCTCTGAAGACCACTTTACTCTTGTACTTCATAGGTAAAATAGTAGAAATGGTTGCCATGGTAACAAAATATAAATATTTTCTCATTATAAATTTTACATCTTGAAATTCGAATGTACCATACTGTCGGTAAACTAAAATATATGTCGACACAAAAAATCTGGAGTGACAAGCACAGAAGACAACTTTATCTTGCCGAAGTGTAAGAGAAAGTTGTGTGCTGTGCGACCAGTCACATCAGAAATTTGTTTATACTTTTCTTTACACATGAACAATTACCAACTATAAAATTCATATCTTGAAACAACTTTTAATTACCGAAGGTGCGATCAGTCACACCAGATTTTTTTTGTTTCATTAAATGACATAGAATGATGGATCAATATTAAAAACAATACTTTCTCCTATTACATATAGCCTATAGGTAAGGGAGAGTTAAAAAAAAAAAAAATACCTAAATTACAATTAGAATTTAACAATCTTTAATAAATATACACCCTAAATGATTGTTCTCAACCCTTAAATATAAAAATCTCATCTGAGTCTACTTTGTTGTTATCGTTTTACTTCGGAATTTATTGAAATTTCGTCGATCGATTGAAAAATGGCTATGAAAATATTTTTATGGTCTTTTGCATTTTCTTTTTTTCTCCCCCTTCAATCGAAGATGACATTCACCCTCAAAAGAGATGGGGAGACATTATCAGAAGAAGAATTTCTTTTTCCCTTGAGGGCATTCAATAGTTACCCCCTCCACAGAAAATTCAATCGATCCAAGTAACGTAAGAGAGTATAATTGGATTTTAATGCATTGATAAATATTTATTTTCCTCTTCAAATAAAAGATTTTTTTTTTTATCTCGTAAAAAAATAAATTTTTTACATTTATTTATTCAATCATATTTAATTGTAAATTTATTAATAAAGACATTAACTAATCAATTTGATGTAAAAGAATTTTACCTATCAATTTAATAGAATTGTTTTTCTATTAATACATATTTATTTATTGAATTTCCTTAAGGGCAAAGGTACGTGCCTATCCCTCTATCCTTCTCTGTTATCAATCAATCTGTCAGTAGAGAATTGTCGAAAGATAATTTACCCCCCAGCCCATGTAAAATCCATCAAAACCAGCATAGTATAATAATGTATACGAATAAATTAGGGGTAGGGGGGGGGGGTGATTGACAGGCAAAAACCCGCCCAACGATGAATGCCTTTATGAAGCACACAACAGCAGGTAAAATCAGGTCGTAAACAACCTCTCTCATGTCTGTGTTCGACCATCTTTTGGAGAGGAGAAGATAAATCGAATGTCTGCAATTATTTTTTCCCCTTCTTTCGATTCGTTTTTAAGGGACTTGATGATCCACTCTGTTCAACGATCAAAACAACAACAACAAAGTAAGTGATTAACGCTAAATGCGAAAAAAAGTAACCGATAGACTATTAGAAAATCCTTTTAAAAAATCTGGTGTAATGGTCGCACAGCACACAACTTTCTTTAGGGAACGTACAAGTATTAAGTAACGCAATTTTTGAAGATTTTGACCGCCCTCCCCCCATGTAACGCGCCGTAACATTTTTCTGAACCCCCTCCCCCTAGACGTTACGTAACGCTCAAGTGGCCTAAAAGTATCAATTATCTTGCGCAAAGTATCGGAAAGTCGCTAAAATACCAGTTACGTAACGCATTGTTCAACCCTCCCTCCCCCCCATGTAACGCATGGTAACGATTTACGAGACCATCCTCCCCCCACATTGTATTACGTAATACTTGTACGCTCCCTTACCTTCGGTAATCGAAAGTTGTGCTCACCAGATTTTTTGTGTTGACATATATTTACCTAGCTAGTAGAACCCCGTAAAAATGACGTCAGAAGGGTCATATGGACTATAACTAAATAAATCCTAAAATTAAACGTCTTTTTTGTAACGTCTTTAAAACGTGCAAAATATCACGTGATAAAGACGTCATTTCTGGTCTTTCTATGACCAGTTTCTGACGTCATTTTGACGGGTTTCTGCTAGCTGGCTAGTTTCCGCAAATATATTAGAATTCAAGATGTAAAATTTATAAACATGGGAAAATATTTATATTTTGTTATCATGGCAACCATTTCTCCTATCTTTCCTATGAAAGAGTAAAGTGGTATTCAAACAATTTTGAGAGCCAAATGAGAATATACATTTTAAAGAACATCTTAAAAATAATTGATTTTTGAATTTTTAATCAAAATCGTTAAAGCGAATTTTGAGGAGGGGGAAACACAATCTCCAAACCCAACTTATCTTCAACACGACGGGGGCAGCCCAATTTTTTTATTTTATTTTTTTAATATATGAATTAATTAAAAGAAAAATAAAAAAACTATTATATATAAAAAATTAAAAATATTTAATAATAAATTTATTTTATTGTTTTATAGGAGGAGAGGGGGTGAAAAAATGGGTGGATGGGTGGGGGGGGGAAGGGGGAAGAAAGAGGGGGGAAGGGGGAAAGGGAAAATTCCCCCCTAGAGGAGAAAAAAAATCTTTTTTTTTGAAAAAAATTTATTTTTAATGTAAAATTTTTAAAATTAATACTTAAAAATTTGATGTGTATTTATATTCTGGTAAACAAGTACAGAATGCGCTTTTAAATTACCGAAATTAAAAAAAAATAGTGTGCTGTGCGACGAGTCACACCAGATTACCCCCCCCGAGAAACACCTCTGGATCCGCCCTTGGTGTGAATGAGAAAAAAGTGTGAATGTTAAAAAAAAAAAAAAAAAAAAAAAAAAGCGAATTTTGAGAAAATTGAAAAAAAAAATGAAAAAGTACATCAGTAAACAGAGTACTAGTACTCTTTGACGGATTTTGTTTATAAGCTTCGGGTCACGTCCCATGGGGGTGCCTAACTTAAATATAAAATTTCAATCTTCTAGCTCCTTTCGTTCTTGAGATATTTTGTTCACAGGCAGACAGACACACAGACAGACCATGTCACGAAAACCACTTTTTTGGATTCAGGGAACCTCAAAACGTGTATATCAATCAAAATGTCGACATCGAATTTTTCACATGAAACCAATACTTTCTCTCTATACATATACATGTATATATAGAGGTAAGAAAAAGTAAAAATTATAACGATGTATATTTAAAAAAAAAAAATGGAAAATATCAAGTCAAAAATGAGGAAAAAATTTGGTTCTGAAATAAATTAGGTAAAAAAAAAAAAATATTTTATTTAATTTCCCTAAAACAAGAGATGAACATGATTTTGATCATTTTGGATTAAATCCCTAAATTTGGATTGAAATTCATTAAACAAGAAGGATTTGGAATAAGATCTAAATTTTCTCTAAGGATCTAGAATTTTATTTCAATGAACAATAATAATCGTCGGTATTGATTACATTCATGAAAAAAATTCGATTTGTCTAAGATTTTGACGTTTTGGGGCTCCGTCTTTGCGTCTGTGTTCAATTTAAAGCAAGAATTATATATCAATAATTTGATATTTAAATTAGATAATACCCCTAAGACGAGAAAATAAGCTTTTAAATAAAATCGGCCAGAGTTATGTACCAGTACTTTTTGAGTATTTTTTTTTTTTCTCAAAATTGGTTTTAACAAATTTGATTAAAATTCATAAATTATTATTTTTGTTTATAGGACATTTATATTTTAAAATCTTGATATATGTCGACACAAAAAAATCTGGTGCAACAAGCACAGAACTCAACAAGAAAGTTGTCACTACAAATTGCTTATAAGATGAACTTTCAACTTTTTTTTTTTTTTAATTTCAAGGGAAGGAAGAAATATACATGTATGCACAACGAGAGAGAAATAATCTCAGCTTATTATACTCGACTCTCTCTTAATTAGATTGCAAGTGTTCATACTATATAAACAAAATTAAATGTCTGCTTCTCTCTCTAATGAGTCACGTCATTAAACTCGCCCATTCGAGAAAAATGATAATCAGTATTTAAATGACTATATACGAAGGCATGTTTACAAATTTTTTACTCTGATCTGTGAAATTATTATTGATAATTTTGTGGATTTTGATTATAAAGGGCATTGGTGGAGGCCTAATTACCATAATCATCCCCCATCCCACTCATTTTTAATCCATTATCATTAGAATTTAATATAATTAATAAAATTATTATTATTATTATCTAATATAAAACAAAATTTATCATTTACTCTAATTGCTTTTGATCATCGTAATTTGATTTTAATTTTTAATGAGTAAACTTAACATAATATCTCTCTAGAAAAACTTTTAATTCAATGAAGAATAATAAACAAACAAATATGACCTCAGCAGCCGAAAATGAGTTAAAATTAAATAAAGAGAGAAAGAAGATAGATGTGTCGGGGATGGAATTATTTTTTATTTATTTAATTAATTAATTCCGCAAACGAAATTAAAAAATCTGGTGTGAATGGTGTTACCTTCAGTAATCGAAAGTTGTGTTCTGTGCTTGTCACACCAGATTTTTTTTGTGTCGAGATATATTTAATTTCCGCCGATTTATTAGAATTCAAGATGTAAAATTTATAAACATGGGAGAATATTTATATTTTGTTACCATGGCAACCATTTCTCCTATCTTTTCTATGAATTTTAAGAGTAAAATGGTCTTCAGAAGATTTCACTGCCAAAATAAGAATATACATTTGGAAGAGCATCTAAGAAATAATTTATTTTTGAATTTTAATCAAAATCATTAGAGCAAATTTTGAGAAAATCGAAAAAAACTGAAAAAAAAATCTGGTGTGACTGGCGCACAGCACACAACTTTCTCTTACCTTCGGTAATCGAAAGTTGTGTACTGTGCTTGTCACACCAGATTTTTTGTGTCGACATGTATTTAGTTCCCGGCAGTAGGGAATATTTGAATTCAGATGTAAAATTTATAAGTATGGGAAAATATTTATATTTTGTTACCATGGCAACCATTTCTCCTATCTTTTCTATGAAGTACAAGAGTAAAGTGTGCTTCAAACAATTTTGAGGGCAAAACGAGAATATACATTTGAAAGAGTATCTAAAAAATAATTGATTTTTGAATTTTAATCAAAATCGTTAGAGCGAATTTTGAGAAAATCGAAAAAAACTGAAAAAGTACATCAGTAAAGTACTAGTACTCTTTGGCCGATTTTGATTAAAAGCTTATTTTTCCGGTCCCGGGGGTGTTTAACTTAAATATAAAATTTCAACCTCATAGCTCAATTCCTTCATGCTTAAAATTGAACACACACCCACCCACACACACACACACACCCACAGACAGCCCATGTAGCGAAAACCACTTTTTGGATTCAGGGGACCTCAAAACGTGAAGATCCATCAAAATCTCGACATCGAATTTTTGACATGAACCAATACTTTCTCTCTATATATATTTACATATATACATAGGTAAGAGAAAGTAAAAAACGATCAGTAAAGTACTAGTAGGCTACTCTTGGGCCGATTTTGTTCAAAAGCGCCGTGCCACGTCCCATGAGGGTGCCTAACTCAAATATCAAATTTCAACCTCCTAGCTATTTCCGTTCTTGAGATATTTTCTTCACAGACAGACCATGTCGCGAAAACAACTTTTTTGGATTCAGGGGACCTCAAAACATCCATCAAAATCTCGACATCGAATTTTTGACATGAATCCAATACTTTCTCTCTATATATATATTAACATATTTAGAGGTAAGAGAAAGTAAAAAGCTCTCTTCCCTTCGGTAATTGAAAGTTGTGTTCTGTGCTTGTCACATCAGATTTTTTGTGTCTAGCTTTCCGCAGTAGGCTCTACATTATATATAATTTGTTTTTATATTCCACCCTTTTAGCCCCTGGCCATTGGGAGATGCGCAACTATTTCCCATATCCTTCCTATAAAGTACAAGTACCAGAGGGCCCCCGAGTTTGGCATAGTAGGTAGCGTGCCTACCTCCTATACCAAACGTCGCGGGTTCCGACCCAGGCAGTCCGATGATTTTATTTAAGCCATTTGGATCCTGGCTTAGATAGAAATGCCTGAACCCCAAATTGATATATTAATTACAACGGTTATCGTCAAAGTCTTAAATGGCCTGAGTTGCCGAAAAGACTGAGTGAATGTGTGTGTGAGAAAAGTGTGTGCATGAGAAAAAAGTGGGAATGTTTAAAAAAAAAAAAAAAAGTACCAAAGATTTTTTTTTTTAATTTCAAGTCAAAAAAAAAATTTGAATTATTTTTTCCTCAATCAAATTATATATAAAGTACATATATACTGTATTAAGAAGATTTGTAGAGTAGTGTGAATTTGAATTAATAAATATCTATAAGGGGATGTGTGAGCCGAGGGGGATCGAATTCTACATAAAACTACAAACAAAGGAAACTTTGTTTGTAGTGAAATATATTCACGAAATGAAAGATGGAGATACAGGCTTGTAGAATGTTTTTTTTTTTCTTTTTTCCTTACAATTTCTCTATGAAATTATAAATAAATAGGGGAGGCGAGTGCAGAAGAAAGCACTGGCAATAAACAAACAAATTCCACCTCAAAAAATCACTATAACACTTATGAGAGATAAAAGTTTAAGAATATTTTCTATTATTTAATAAAAAATTTTTTATTAAATATTATAGGAAAACTAAATTCTCTGTTAGGGTGGTAGAGGGTGAGGAGGAAGAGAAAGTAATCCATTTGCTTATAAGTAAAAATTTTACAAAAAAAAAAATTATTTTTAAAGAAAAATACTATTTTATTAGAAGGGGTGATTTACACCCTTTCTCACCCTGCCCCCTGGGGTACAAGACTTCATCATATAATTAAAAATTGGATAATTTTATAAGTATATGTTGAGAGAAAAAAAAAATTGAAAATAAAAATTTAATTCGTTATGAAAATATTCATTACCTTAATAATAAGATGACCAGACCGGGTGTAATGAGGTTGGGGGATGAACGTCTTATTTGCACAAATCACAACACAATATAAAAGAAACTACACACACACACACACACGCGAGAGAGAGAGAGAGAGAGAGAGAGAGAAGAGTGGAACTGAACCGAATGACTCATGACTCGACTCAAATTCAACTAAAAAGACAGACCCGCCTGACAGATAGGCAGCAAGCAGCTCTAGTAACATTCCTCTCTGAACGAATTACTCAAATAAATTCTCTATTTAAAAAAATTCTATTTACTTGCAAACTAACGGGGATTTATTCTGTTGGAAATAAATTCGAAATTGAAATAACTATTAAAAGACTCACTTCATAAACCCACCTCTAAAACTCACCGAAATTTAAATAAAATACTTCCAAGTGATATTTTTTGGATTTATTTATTTATTAGGGATAAATTTGAATTAAAATAATTTTTAAATGACTTATTTTATTTACCCACCCCTATTATCAATAAATACTTATTTCTTATTAAGATTTTTTACTTTCTCTTACCTCTATATATGTTAATAATATATAGAGAGAGAAAGTATTGGATTCATGTCAAAAATTCGATGTCGAGATTTTGATGGATATACACGTTTTTGAGGTCCCCTGAGTCCAAAAAAGTGGTTTTCGGGATATAATCTGTCTGTGTCTGTCTGAGAACAAAATAACTCAAAAACGAAAAGAGCTAGGATGTTGAAATATTATATTTAAGTTAGTTACCCCCATGGGACGTGACATGAAGCTTTTGAATAAAATCAGCCAAAAAATACTAGAACTTTACTAATGTACTTTTTCAGTTTTTTTCGATTTTCTCAAAATTCGCCCCCAACGATTTTGATTAAAATTCAAAAATCAATTATTTTTGAGATGCTCTTTAAAATGTATATTCTCATTTTTCCATTGAAATCTTCTGAAGACCACTTTACTCTTGTACTCCATAGAAAATGAAATGGTTGCCAGGGTAACAAAATATAAATATTATTTTACATCTTGAAAATCGAATGTACCCTACTGACGGAAACTAAATACATGACACGAAAAATCTGGTGTACAAGCACAGAACACAACTTTCAATTACCGAAGGTGAGAGAAAGTTTTGTGCTGTGCGACAGTCACACCAGATTTTTTCGGCATCGGATGCAATTTAGACCCCGCCCCTATTTATTTAAATATATTGGTATCCCATTATCAATAAATAAAATATTTTGATTTATTTTTTAAATAATAATAATTATAGCCCACGCATAAATGAATTTTCAAGAGAAATACACGTTTTTAAAGTCTCTTCTATATATAAAGAGAAATAATCTACCATTGGTTCAAATTTTAAATTTGTTTTCTTAACACGGAAATTTTTGGTTAAAAATATTAATTTTAATTAAAAAAAGAAATCTTAATTTAATTTAATATTTTTGTATAATAAAAAATCTGGTGTGACTGGTGCACAGCACTCTCACCTTCGGTAATCGAAAGTCGTGTTCTGTGCTTGTCACACCAGCTTTTTCGTGTCATGTATTTAGTTTCCGTCAGTAGAGTACATTCGATTTTCAAGATGTAAAATAATATTTATATTTTGTTACCATGGCAACAATTTCTCCTATCTTTTATATGAAATACAAGAGTAAAGTGGGCTTCAATGGCAAAATAAGAATATAGACCTACATTTTAAAGAGAATCTAAAAAATAATTGATTTTAGAATTTTAAACAAAATCCTTGGAGCGAACTTTAAGAAAATCGAAAAAAATTGAAAAAGTACATCAGTAAAGTACTTGTACTCTTTGGTCGATTTTGTTCAAAAGCTTCGAGTCACGTCCCATGGAGGGTGCCTAACTTAAATATAAAATTTCAACCACCTAGCTCTTTTCATTCTTGAGATATTTTGTTCACAGACACACACAGATCATGTCGCGAAAACCACTTTTTTGGGGACCTTAAAACGTGTATATCCATCAAAATCTTGACATCGAATTTTCGACATGAATTCAATACTTTCTTTCTCTATATATAGAGGTACAGAAAGTAAAAAAATGAGTTTCAAAATATTTTATTGAAATCATAAGAAGCATTTAATAATAAGATTAAAATTTCCATTAACCGCTGCTCATTATCATAAAATCTTGATATTATCTAATAATAATAATTTCAAACAACGAATGGATTTTTTTTCCTTGTAACGATCCCCAGTAGAATAAGAAAAAAGAAGAGAGAGAAGAGAAGAGAAGGGGAGGTGCATATGCATGCCAAGAAGTCGTTTCATTAAAGGGCTCTTTAATGATCGGCAATTTACAGAGAGTGAGTGGAGCATGATCGTGAATTAATCCGACTGTTAAAGCTAATGATCTGGCCAAACTATCAGGAATTTTGTATCTTAGATGACAAAGAGAAAGAGAAAGGAAGAAATTAAAGAAAAAAAAAAAAAGCGTTCGTTATTATGTAAATTTTCTTTCTTTCGTCTTATTGAGAGGATAACAATGAATCAAAATAATGGAAAGAGATCTTAAGCAAGGCCAAGCTCTGATGAAACTTGGATGGGTGGCTTCCGAGAATGACTGCCGGAAGGCATCAATAAACTTCCCCTTCATCGGAACTACTCTTTGGCGGACAAAAATCGCAATTTGGGGTCCATTTGGTATCCAAATGGTTTAAATATTCGATATATTAGAATTTTTTTTTTTATAACACTCACACTTTTTTGTCATTCACACTCACACACATTCACACAGTCTTTTCGGCAACTCAGGCCATTTAAGACTTTTACGATATCCGTTATTGATTTAATATACATATATGGGGTCCAGGCATTCTTATTTAAGCCATTTGGTATCCAATTGGCTTAAATAAAATCATCGGACTGCCTGGAGTCCGAACCCGCGACGTTTGGTATACAAGGTTAGCACGCTAACCTCTACACCAAGCCCCGAGGGCATATTAGAATTAAAGATGTAAATTTATAAACATGGGAAAATTTTATATTTTGTAATCATGGCAACCATTTCTTCTATCTTTCCTATGAAGCACAAGAGTAAAGTGTGCTTCAAACAATTTTGAGGGCAAAATGAGAATATACAATTTAAAGAGAATCTAAAAAATAACTTATTTTTGATTTTTAATCAAAATTGTTAAAGCAAATTTTGAGAAAATCGAAAAAAACTGAAAAAGTGCATCAGTAAAGTACTAGTACTTTTTGGCTGATTTTGTTTCAAAGCTTATTTTAACACTTCAGGGGAATGCCTAACTTAAATATAAAATTTCAACTTCCTAGCTCTTTTCGTTGTTGAGATATTTTGTTCGGGCCTTTCACAGGCACCCTCACACAGACAGACAGGATATTTTGTGAAAACCATTCAGGGGACCTCAAAACGTGTATATCCATCAAAATCTCGACATCGAATTTTTGACTTGAATCCAATACTTTTTCTCTTAATATATTAACATATATGTAAGAGAAAGTAAAATATTTTATAGAAGATATTTGGTGTAGGTCTATAATAAATTACAAAAAAAATTTTAATTTTATTCACACCCTCCCCTCGGCTTATATTTTTTATTTAAATTCCGTCCTGATGATTGAATGAATGAAATTAAAAAAGAATTGTTGGATAAACTGCAACTGGGAATTCGGTAAAGTTAATTAACAACAACAAATCAAGTAAAGGGGTTGGGGCTGATGGACCAGTTAACAAATGACCAAATTACCAAATACTACCGAATTATGAAACATTAATCTTTCCAAGTATTATTATTTTTTTTTAAATAAAATGGATATAATTTTCAAATAAAAAATAAAATCTACGTTGGTTCCTCTACCCAAGATTTTGCAAAAAATTAGATTTTATCTTTTTATGTTTTTGATATCAAATAAAAATTAATTCAAACTAAAAATACAACATGATATTTTTGATAGTATCAACCAGGGGTCGCCACATGTGGCTCTTTAAATTTAAAATTCATTTTATAAGCATGTTGGTAAAAATGCTAATGACTAAAATAAAACACCCAATGCCAAATCAAGGGCGGATCCAGAGGTGTTTCTCGGGGGGGGGGGGTAATATGGTGTGACTGGTCGCACAGCACACATTTTTTTCTTAATTTCGGTAATTTAAAGGCTCATTCTGTACTTGTTTGCCAGAATATAAATACAAATCAAATTTTTAAGTATTAATTTTTATTAAAATTTTACATTCAAAATAAATTTTTTTTCGAAAAAAAAAAGTATTTTTTTTAAATCTCGGAAGGGGGGGGGGGGGTAATTACCCCCTTCCCCCCCTTGTATCCGCCCTTGGCTCAAGAAAATATCCAAATAATATTTCGGTAAATAGTGAGACATACAATACCTCTAATTTAAAATTTAAAACAATTTTTTTGTAATCTGGTTCAAAAATTATTAGATTTTCGACTAAAAGTTTGTTTTCTTAATTTTTTTTGAGTATTTCAAATAAACCCCAGACTAGTCAAGTGTACGGACAATGTTATAACTAGAAATAAAAGATGTGATGACATCTTCCTCTTTAATTAATATAAAAATGAGCCTTTTCAATTTCAAAAATCAATGATTGAAGGGCTGTTGGTTGCTTCTTGGCAAACCGTCGACCTCATTGTGTCCGCTGCTCTTCATCAATACCCCTGATAGAGTTAGGGTACAGGCGATCGACAAACCCCTTTAATCGACCCGATTGAGAGAGAGAGAGAGACTCAACACAATAGAGCTTAATTCTATCACAAAAATCAAAGTTGTCTGTATATTTGTCCGGATAATCGATCGGAATGAAATTGTTAATATCAACAAGGGAATTTATCTGACTCGCAGATGGAAGAACTGTTAACGAAAACAAACCTAATTTTACAAAGGGAATATTCTAAAAAAAGTAAATATGTAGAGTCGTAGGACCCCCGGCAGGAACGAAGTTCCTCACGCCTTTTCTTCAACTCAGAATATAATTTAATATGAATATTATTTAAATAGACTTTCCGTCTAGGTAGCTGAGCCCGCTGGCAAGCAATTTCCCGCCTACGGTAGATTGAAGGATATAAAGAGGTGGGCGTGGCCTCGCCAAGACTTCGGCTAATCTCGCCTTCCTCCGCCGTCGCTCAGGCACTGGGAACGCATTTTCGTTAGGAACGCGTTTTTGTTACGTTACATTTTCTCCCAATTCACCCTGCGTAAGCCGCGTTAAAGAACTTCGTTAAAAAAAAAAAAGTAAAATGACAGAAAATTTACTTTTCTATCATCAGAGAGAATGAAGAAACCTCATTTTTTTTAATTTAAGATGTTTTCGGCATCTGAGGCCATTTAGAATTCGTCCCCGATTGGTATCCAGTTGAATTAAAAATTTTTTCGCATAGAACCAGATGGGAAGCGTAGAGCTTAGGCACCAGAAGCTAATGCTCAACCTCTGACCCTTAAGGGCGCAGAAACCCTTTACCTACAGATATAAACATGAGTTATTACGTCACTAGAAAGAGATGTTCAAAAAAATAACTTAAAATTATCTTCATATCTTCCAAAATGAATTTGGATAAAATATCAATAATTTCGTACTCCGCGGTTTTTCTTAGAAATTTTAATCAGCCTGATGTCAACTGAACAAGGAAATAAAGTGTAAAAAATAAAGCAGGTAAATTTTCATTATTCAAACAATTTTTACTTTCTCTTACCTATGTATATATGTAATATATATATAGAGAGAAAGTATTGGATTCATGTCAAAAATTCGATGTCGAGATTTTGATGGATCTTCACGTTTTGAGGTCCCCTGAATCCAAAAAAGTGGTTTTCGCGACATGGTCTGTCTGTGTGTGTGTGTGTCTGTGTTCAATTTTAAGCATGAAGAAATTGAGCTATGAGGCTGAAATTTTATATTTAAGTTAAACACCCCCCGGGACCGGAAAAATAAGCTTTTAATCAAAATCGGCCAAAGAGTACGTAGTACTTTACTGATGTACTTTTTCAGTTTTTTTTTCGATTTTCTCAAAATTCGCTCTAACGATTTTGATTAAAATTCAAAAATCAATTATTTTTTAGATGCTCTTTCAAATGTATATTCTCGTTTTGCCCTCAAAATTGTTTGAAGCACACTTTACTCTTGTGCTTCATAGGAAAGATAGGAAAAATGGTTGCCATGGTAACAAAATATAAATATTTTCCCATGTTTATAAATTTGACATCTTAAATTTCAATATATTGGCGGAAACTAAATATATGTCGACACAAAAAATCTGGTGTGGCAAGCACAGTACACAACTTTCGATTACCGAAGGTAAGAGAAAGTTGTGTGCTGTGCGCCAGTCACACCAGATTTTTTCAATAACTCCCAGTGTATTTATTTATTTTAATTACAAATCATATTTTAATTTAAAAATTCTAAATTTAAAATTTATTTTTATAACAAAATAGATAAAATTTCAATCACGATTAAACATTAGAGTTTATTAACTAGCTTTTATCATTAAATTATTTAATAAGTAAAAGAGGAAATAATTATAGCTTTGTGCACCCCAGATTTTTTTTCTTTCACCTCGAAATAAGCCGCAAAATAATTTTTAATATTTTTTTTAAAATAGCCGCAGATATCAAAGACCCTCTTTGATTAATTAAATAAATATAAACAAAGAAAAATTTTAATTAAGTTAACTGAAACATTTTTTTCAATGATTTTTTGCATCTAGTTAATACATCTAATTTTAAATTTTCTTACTTGTACGCCCTATAATTATATATTCCCTTATAACTTTGGTATATAATAACTCAAGGAAGAAGAAATCCATTTAATTTAAAAGTTAATTATAAATAACTGAGAGAAACCATAAGAATTTTTGATTAAGATGAAGTAATCTAATTTACAAGAAGAAAAATAGGCGCGAAATAAAAAAAAAATAAGAAAAGAAAATTGGATAATTGAGGATGTCCTCGTCTTTGTAAATGGTTAGTTGTTTGCTTTAGAGGTGTAATTTGACACTGACCCCAGACAAGGGCCCCGCACCATTTTAAAGAGATACAATAAATGAACGTTAGGAGGGAGCACAAAAAAAAAGAAAGAAATTTACATGTGAAGGAGAATTTGATTATCTTCCCTCTTTTAAAATCATTTAGAAAATCAGACCCCTTTTTTTAACGTCTTTTCAAAATATTTTATTCCATCCTTTTCTTGGCAAAACAAAAAATATGTAAATGAGGAAGAGTGTAAGTTAAATGCGAAAGAAATTTTTTTTTTTAAAAATTTTTAATTCAATTCTTTCGGGTCTAAATATATTTCGACACAAAAAATCTGGTGTGACAAGCACAGAAGACAACTTTCGATTACCGAAGGTCACACCAAATTTTTTTTTTTTGTATATTCAATTCATGTTTACTAACATAACTCAAGATTTTTTTTAAAGTATTTTCATACATAGATAATAAGGCTGAAAATATTATTCATCGGGTTTTGTTTAACTTGGCTTTCGATTACAAGTTTTGTGTTTTTTTTTTTTTATCTTTCTTCATAAATCTCAAAAGTCTCTCTCGCTCTTGTTGAAGATTTTTTTTTGTTTTTTGTTTAGACGCCATCTGTCTTTATTTTATGTAAATTTCAAACAGATAAATTATGAAATCCATTAGAGGATTGCGAAAAAAAAAAAACGAATGACAGCCGCAACTTTAAATGAAAGAGGAAAAATATGGATTTTTGAAAACTAGTTTTAAAATAATTTGAAAAGATTGAGATACTAAGAAAATATAAGTATTGTTGTTGTGTGCGAGGAGTTTGCAATAGTAGAGAGTAGAGAGAGATAATCATTAATTAACAAGAACTAATATTTGACTTGACTATTTGCCTGAAAATAACTTCCAAACAGTTGAGACGAGATCTAAATGGCCTCAAATGGCGAAAAAAATTTTAATTTTGAATTCTCTGACAACGAGATTTTATTGCTAACCAACAAGTGGGTCCCCAAAATGATCTGTCTCTGTGTGTTTAATTTAAAACAAGAAGTAAATGAGTTAAGAGGTTGAACTTTTATATTTCAAGTAAAATATTCTCCTGAAGCGTGAAAATAAGCTAATATAATCAAAAACTATTTCAAGTTTTTCGATTTTCTCAAAATTCGCTCTAACGATTTAGATTAAAATTCATAAATCAATTATTTTTAAGATGCTCTATATTAATTATTAAAAAAAAAAAAACATTTTAGGCTCCTGAGGCCATTTAGGGTATGATTTTTAACTTACATTATACCGATGGCTATTGGGGGACGTTTTACACGGTGATTGCTCGGGGTCCCCAATCCCGGTAAAATATATATTAGGAAAGTTAGGAGAGATAGCTGCCTTGATACAATATGTTTATAAATTTTACATCTCACTGCCAAGAGCGGCGAAAGCTCGGGATTGGTGACCCCGAGCAATCAGCGTGTAAAACGTCCCCCAATAGCCATCGGTATAATGTAAGTTAAAAATTTATTTAATTAAGTCATACCCTAATTGCCCAAAGTCGCCGAAGAGGGTTTTAAAAAAAAAAATTACATCTTGAAATTTAATGTACGAGGCTCATCAGAAAAAGATTGCAAACAAATTTAAAAAAAATGTACTGTCGGAAACTAAATAAATCAACACAAACATGCGTTCTTACTAAATGATGAATAGATTAGATTTTGAAAATAATTAAATTCCACGTTTGAAAAATTTAATAATTTTATTCAAAAAGTTGTGTGATGTGCTCCAGATTTTTTATTATTATTATTTTTCTTCTTCACCCCTTTTTTGTATTCCAATTAACGTTATTCTATTCAATATATAACCGAATAAGAGTAACACAATTTATTCAAACATCCCCTTTCTCTCTCCCACATAGGCTATAACAGAAGCTAACCACCCCTTAGGGGAGACTAAAAGTGCCGAGTCACGTATTGACAAACACAACCGGATGGTAATTAGGACCAAGAGAAAGAGAGAGAGTGGGGTTAGCCAGCTGACCAATCAAGTGAGAGAGAGCATATGGAAAGGGACGGGAATCGAGCAGCTGCTCCTCTCTCGTCTTAAAGACAGATGGAAATCCAATTTTTTTTTCTTATAAAATCACCTATTAGAAGAGATTATAATAATTTCTTTCATCATTGAATAATAATCCCTTTAAAATTAAACTGTTGCATATTCTCAAGTCATTAAGAAAAATTGAGAGAGGAAAAATAGAAGTCAGTGAAAAACAACCGTATAAAGTATAAAACAATCTGGTGTGACTGCAGCCCAGCACACAACTTTCTCTTACCTTCGGTATTCGAAAGTTGTGTTCTGTGCTTGTCACACCAGATTTTTCGGTAAAATTTATAAGTATCGAAAAATATTTATATTTTGTTACCACGGCAACCATTTCTCTTATCTTTTCTATGGAGTATAAGTGGTCTTCAGAAGATTTCAATGACAAAACGAGAATATACATTTTAAAGAGAATCTAAAAAATAATTGATTTTTGAATTAAAAAAAAAAACGTTGGAGCGAATTTAGAGAAAATCGAAAAAAATTGAAAAAGTGCATCAGTAAAGTACTAGTACTCTTTGGCCGATTTTGTTCAAAAGCTCCGTGTCACGTCCCAGGGGGTGCCTAACTTTAATATAAAATTTCAACCTCCTAGCTCTTTTCGTTCTTGAGATATTTTGTTCACAGACAGACAGACAGACACACAGACAGACCATGTCACGAAAACCACTTTTTTGGATTCAGGGGACCTCAAAACGTGAAGATCCATCAAAATCTCGACATCAAATTTTTGACATGAATCCAGTACTTTCTCTCTCATATATGTTAACATAAATATAAAGGTAAGAGAAAGTAAAAAAATAAAGAAGAACCGTTGAATCTCAGTATAAAAAAAAATCAAAAAATTTGTAATAATCGTCAATCTAGAGTTTCGAGGACTTCAGGTCTCCTCCCTTCAGGAAGAAAAAACCCTTCGAAAAAGAAATTGTAGCTGAAACTTTTTTTTTTACTTTCTCTTATCTATATATGTTAATACCTGTATATAGAGAGAAAGTATTGGTTACATGTCAAAAATTCGATGTCAAGAATTTGACGGATATACACGTTTTGAGGCCCCCTGAGTCCGAAAAAGTGGTTTTAACATGGTCTGTCTGTGTGTGTCTATGTTCAATTTAAAGCATGAAGGAATTGAGCTAGGAGGTTGAAATTTTATATTTAAGTTAGTCACCCCTTAGGGCGTGAAAATACGCTTTTAATCAAAATCGGCCAAAGAGTACTAGTACTTTACTGATGTACTTTTTCAGTTTTTTTCGATTTTCTCAAAATTCGCTCCAACGATTCTGATTAAAATTAAAAAAACAATTATTTATTAGATGCTCTTTAAAATATATATTCTCATTTTGGCATTGAAATCTTATGAAGCACACTTTACGCCCCGGCAAGGCACGAAGCCCGCCGAAGGCGGTCGGTGCGGCTAGTATTAATTATTTTCATATGATGATGATGATGATGATGCTCATCCGCAAATAAATAATAATTAAATTTTTCTAAAAATAAAGCTATATTCTCATCAACATGTCAAAAAGTTGTTTATTTTTTTAATTAACCCCCTCTCAGGTTATTTAAAATAAATTTAATTAAAATTGAAATCATTTCTTGTCATAATATTTAATTTTAATGAGTTATTTTATAATAGATTAAAGTTGGTGTATTAAATTAGCGAGAGTACGGAAATTATTATTTTTTTCTCTTTGAATTTTAATTATTAAAATAAATAAATAAATAAATAAAATATATTCAAACGAGATAGAGACAAATGATTTTAATAACCTCTTTACACACACCAGACAGTTTGGCTACTTTGTTGGTGTTAGTGTAGGCTTAGACAGGTCTATTCTCTAAAAAAAGGCGTTAAAATTTAAAATAAACAAATAGGTGTTAAAATAGTAATGTAAAAACAATCAGCGTTAAAAAATGCTATTCAAAATCACTTATTTGCATCAAATAGCTATTCTGTGAACAAAAATGTAAAGCTAAAGTGTTAATATTTAGTAAATAGTGTTAAAAATTAATGTCATGTCTAGGGGGTGACTTAAATATTTTAACGTCGTGTTTAAAATAAAAATGGCGTCCTCAACCTAAAAAGTAAGGTAATTTTGATAGCTCTGAAATAAAAGCAACATGTTAACGTCGCTGTTAAAAGATTGTTTAGAGAATGGCATTTTTTAACGCTGATTGTTTCTACATTAGTTTTTAACACCTATTTGTTTATTTTAAATTTTAACGCTTATTCTTAGAGAATAGACCTGATTGAGTGTTTCTTTTGCTTTTTCCTTGCTCGGCGACGAGTCGCTTCCCCAACTAAGTGCTATAAATTTTTAAACATATTCTTCCACCTCTGTTAATTATTTATGTAAAAGAAAGTTTGGTATCATTTCATTTTTTTCGCAATTTTTACATCTGCTAAGGCATTTTTTTAAATCTTCTTTTTCTGGATGGAATCCAATCTAAACCAAATTAGAGCTCATTTAATTTCTTTTTTTTATTTACCCGTCTAGATTAACATCATGCAAATTATCCATTTTAAAGTCTCTCTCTTTTATTCGTTCTTTTTTACTCTGAATATTCTATTATTCAATTTCTTTGCGTCATACACACACACAACCGTTTAATAAACAATCTATATCGGAAGTAATCTTGAAGATATCACCGTTTGCTGTTTTTAAAAAGTAAAATTCTAAACCATAGATTTGAATCTCAAAATCCTTTTTGTCTAATGCATTTTAATCCTAATCGTGGATCGAATTTAAGGATTTAAATCCAAAATGATCGCAATCCTGTTCATCTCTATAGGTTGACATATTAAAAATTAAATAATTTTTTACCCATTTACTTCAGAACGAATCTAAATTAAAGAAATCTGGTGTGAAAAGCACAGTACACAACTTTCTGTGTCGACATGTATTTAGTTTCCGACAGCACAGTACATTCGATTTTCAAGATGTAAAATTTATATGTGAAAATATTTATATTTTGTTACCATGATAACCATTTCTCCTATCTTTTCTATGGAGTACAAGAGTAAAGTGGTCTTCAAAAGATTTCAATGGCAAAATAAGAATATTCATTTTAAAGAGAATCTAAAAAATAATTGATTTTTGAATTAAAAAAAAAAAAAAATTGTTGGAGCGAATTTAGTGAAAATCGAAAAAAAACTGAAAAAGTGCATCAGTAAAGTACTAGTACTCTTTGGTCGATTTTGTTCAAAAGCTTCGTGTCACGTCCCAGGGAGGTGCTTAACTTAAATATAAAATTTCAACCTCATAGCTCTTTTCGTTCTTGAGATATTTTGTTCACAGACAGACAGACAGACACACAGACAGACCATGTCACGAAAACCACTTTTTTGGATTCAGGGGACCTCAAAACGTGAAGATCCATCAAAATCTCGACATCGAATTTTTGACATGAAACCAATACTTTCTCTCTATATATATATATATATTAACATATATATAGAGGTAAGAGAAAGTGAAAAAAAAAAAATTGGCTGCAAGCATTTTGTGATTTTCCTGACTTGGGTAGAGCTAGAAATTTTTTCGGATGAAACGGGTTATTATTATTTAAATCTCTTTATGATTTTTCGTTCAAGAAAAGATGTCCAAAAAAGATAGAGATATTCTTTGATATTGAGATGTTTTAGATTACGTCGTCTGCCTAATAAATTAATTGGACTTGATTTCTGTTTTTTTTTTTCCTTTTTTTTTCCCTTGAGTGAATTTAATGGAAGCATCAGATGACGATGGCCAAAAAAAAAACACAACAAGGACGACGACAAGAGTCCAACAAGAGAGAGAGAAAGAGAGACATCAAAAACGATCAAACGAAAGGCCGGAGGGAATCCCTATATCCCAAAAACAAACAAACAAAAGAGAGACCGACCAAACACTCTCGGGAATCGAACCCAATAGGGATGATTCACAAGTCAAATGACCCGGTGTAAAAAAAGGGGGGGTATTGATCCATATGAACACAAAAAAAAATATAAAGGACAAAATTTTATTCCATATTTGGGAATTTGAAATCAAAGTCATTGAATAGCAAAAAAAAATCTGGTGTGACAAGCACAGAAGATAACTTTCGATTACCGAAGGTAAGAGAAAGTTGTGTGCTGTGCGATAGTCACACCAGATTTTTCGTGTCGACATATATTTAGTTTCCGCCGTTAGAATTCAAGATATACAATTTATTAGTATGGGAAAATATTTATATTTTGTTACCATGGCAACAACCATTTCTCCTATCATTCATATGAAGTACAAGAGTAAAGTGGTCTTTAGAATATTGCAATGGCAAAATGAAAATATACATTTTAAAGAGAATCTAAAAAATAATTGATTTTTGAATTTTAATCAAAATCGTTGGAGCGAACTTTGAGAAAATCGAAAAAAACTGAAAAATACATCAGTAAAGTACTAGTGTTTTTAGGTCGATTTTGATCAAAAGCTTATTTTCACGCCCTAGGTGGGTGAATCTAAGAGTGGCTTAAGTGATTTTTGAAAAAGTTAATTGCTTACAAAAATTTTTTTTGAAAAATTATAATTTGGCAATATTTTTACTTTCTCTTACCTCTATATATGTTAATAATATATATAGAGAGAAAGTATTGGATTCATGTCAAAAATTCGATGTCGAGTTTTTTACGGATATTCACGTTTAGAGGCCCCTGAATCCAAAAAATTGATTTTCGCGACATGGTCTGTCTGTGTGTCTGTGAACAAAATATCTCAAGAACAAAAAGAGCTAGCAAGTTGAAATTTTATATTTAAGTTAAACACCTCCCGGGACCGGAAAAATAAGCTTTTAATCAAAATCGGCCAAAGAGTACTAGTACTTTACTGATGTACTTTTTCAGTTTTTTTCGATTTTCTCAAAATTCGCTCTAACGATTTAGATTAAAACTCATAAATCAATTATTTTTTAGATTCTCTTTGAAATGTATATTCTCATTTTGTCATTAAAATCTTCTGAAGTCCACTTTAGTCTTGTACTCTATAGAAAAGATAGGCGAAATGGTTGCCATGCTAACAAAATATAAATATTTTCACATATAAATTTTACATCTTGAAAATCGAATGTACCGTACTGTAGGAAACTAAATATATGTCGACACAAAAAATCTGGTGTGACAAGCACATAACACAACTTTCGATTATCGAATGTAAGAGAAAGTTGTGTGCTGTGCGACAGTCACACCAGAATTTTTATAACTTCAGAGCTTGGTAGCGACGCCTAAAATTTGTGCAAAAATATCGAGAAAAAAAAAATTGTTTCTATTAATATCATTAGGTAGAACAAAATGTCGGGGTGAACTACAGCAAAAATAAAAAATAAAAATTTTTGGCCTTTTAAGCATCACCCTAATGTATAAAATATCTTAAATATTATATTCTCCAGGCATTCCGTCAAAATAGTATTTATTACCCAGTAATATATAAATGTAATTTGCTTAATATAAAATAGACAATTTTGAACAATTTAGAATTCTTTAATAAATTATAGTTCAATAATGAAATTTGCAATTTTTTTTTAAGATTTCATCAAACTCTTTTAATCTCTATTTCCAATAATTTAATCAAGACTGATTTGTAAATAGCGAGAATTAGAGAGAAATGCGCGTTTCATTTAGTTTACTCAAACAACTAAAAAGAGAACCGAGAAGACGAAGGAGAGAGGGAAAACAAATGGCACCAGCAGGATCTCTTTGAAATTAATTATTTATCCTAAAATCCACCAAATTCTCTCTATCTCTCTCTTTTCCGGATGTTGCTCTATTAAACGCATCATTGTATGATGAATGACTGAACTGATGGAGGAATTTAAACAATAAGTTATATATAAGCAAGGAAATAAGTGTTATTCGTAAATTCTAGTGGCATTAATTTTTTGCTTTCTCTTACCTCTATATATGTTAATATATAATTTGGATTCATGTAAAAAATACGATGTCGAGATTTTGATGGATATACACGTTTTGAGGTCCCCTGAATCCTAAAAAGTGGTTTTCGCGACATGATCTATGTTCAATTTTAGGTATGAAGCAATTGAGTTATGAGGCTGAAATTGTATAATTAAGTTAGAAACCCTCCCTGGTAAATAAGCTTTGAAACAAAATCGGTCAAAGAGTACTAGTATTTTACTGATGTACTTTTTCAGTTTTTTTTTTTTTTTTTTTTTTTTTTTTCAAAATTTGCTCAAACGATTTTGATTAAAATTCAAAAATCAATTATTTTTTAGATGCTCTTTAAAATTTATATTCTCATTTTGCTCTCAAAATTGTTTGAAGCACACTTTACTCTTTTACTTAATAGGAAAGATAGGAGAAATGGTTGCCATGGTAACAAAATATAATTATTTTCCATGTTTATAAATTTTACATCTTGAATATATAATGGCGGAAACTTAACATACCTCTACACAAAAAATCTGGTGCGACCGTCACACCAGGTTTTTTTTATTTTTTGTAATTCCTCAGGAATTTTTTAAATCTTTTTCTGGATGGAATCCAATCTAAACCAAATTAGAGCTCGTTTAATTTCTTTTTTTATACCCGTCTAGATTAACATCATGCAAATTATCCATTTTAAAATCTCTCTCTTTTTATTCATTCTTTTTCACACTGAGTATTCTATTATTAAATTTCTTTGTGTCATACACTCAACTGATTAATAAACAAGAGTATATTCTTAAAAGGTAGGTCTCAAGCGGAAAATATGAAATATGCAATCTAAAAATCCTGGTGTGATAGCCGCACAGCACGTAACTTTCTCTTACCTTTGGTAAGGGAAAATTATGTTCTGTTGGTGCTTGTCACACCAGATTTTTAGTAATTACCTTAAGGTACATTTGAATTCAAAATGTAAAATTTATAAACATGGAAAAATATTTATATTTCGTTACCATGGCAACACAACCATTTCTCCTATCTTTCCTATGAAGTACAAGAGTAAAGTGGTCTTCAGAAGATTTCAATGACAAAATGAGAATATACATTTTATAGAGTATCTAAAAAATAATTAATTTTTGAATTTTAATCAAAATCATTGGAGAAAAAAATTTTGAGAAAATAGCAAAAAAAAGTACATCAGTAAATAAATCTATATATATACTTGTATGGGTAAGAGAAAGTAAAAATGATTGAAAAGTCATAATATTATAATTTGAAGCTCTTGTCAGACATAATAATGAAGGCTTCATAACTATTTTTTTTTTTTTTTAATTAATAATTTAAAAGCGATTAGATTTTTAATTTGTCATAAAATTTTATAACATAAAAAAAGTTAATTTAAATTAGAATCATTTTTAGGAGGAAGAAAGGAGGGGAAATTTAATTGACTTAAATGATCCCCCCTGTCTCTCTCTCTCTCCCTTTAAAATTTAATTCAATCATCTTTGACTGTGTCTGTCCGTCTCTCTGTCATTTGTGTGATTAAATCCCTTTTTAGAAGGACTCTCTCTTTGAGTCTCTCGCATTTCATCGGAATTGTAATCAATGAAGGTAATTTTAGATTCAAACTCTCAATCGAAGGCTCTAATTGAAATACTTTATTAAATATAATCTTTTATATGGCCTACACTAGATGATATGTTTGAAGTTTTTATTGATACACTTTATACATATTTCATAATAGAAGTCTAATCATAACTATATGGAAATACCTGGTCAAGTGTACCAATAAAAACTAATAATTTTTTCTATAGGCCTATTATTATAGAAAATTAAATATAAGAAAGTAAAAATTAGCCCTCGGGCCGTGGTGTAATGACTAGCTTGCTGGCCTTCTATCCCAAGCGCCGCGGGTTCGGATCCCAGGTAGTCCGATTGTTTTATTTAAGTCATTTGGATAAAAAATGGATTAAATAAATATGCCTGGACCCCCCCCCCTAATTTATATCGTAATTAATATTAAGTATCTTTTATAAACTAAATGACCTAAGACGACAAAAAAATATGGTGTGACTAGTCGGACAGCACACTACTTTCTCTTACCTTTGGTAATCGAAAGTTGTGATCTGTGATTGTCACGCCAGATTTTTTGTGTCGACATATATTTAGTTTCCGCCGATATAATAAAATTAAAGATGTAAAATATATAAGTATGGAAAATATTTATATTTTGTTACCATGGCAACCATTTCTCTTAACTTTCCTATTAATAAGAGGGTAAAAAAGAGAGATTTTTACCCTCTTATTAATATAACATCTCACATGTCAGCTATAAATTGTTTATGTATCTTTCCTATTAAGCACAAGAGTAAAGTGGGCTTCAAATAATTTTGAGAGCAAAATGAGAATAACATTTTAAAGAGCATCTAAAAAATAATTGATTTAGGAATTTTTAAAACAATCGTTTGACCGAATTTTGAGAAAATCGAAAAAAAAACTGAAAAGGTACGTCAGTAAAGCACAGGTACTCTTTGGTTAATTTTGTTCAAAACCTTCGTTTGACGTCCCAGGGGAGTACCTTACTTAAATACAAAATTTCAACCTCGTAGCTCTTTTCGTTCTTGAGATATTTTGTTCACAGACACACACACACATAGACAGACCATACCACTTTTTTGGGTCCAGGGAACCTCAAAACGTGTATATCCATCAAAATCTCGACATCGAATTTTTGACATGAATCCAATACTTTCTCTATATATTAACATATATAGAGGAAAGAGAAATTAAAAAGAATTTTAACACCCCCTGTTTCAAAGACTTTATAAAATTTGATGATTATTCGTTTATGAAGCAACGATGCAGGGCAAAAGTACAATTTTTCCATCTTCCTTTTTTGTTTTTTATCAATATGTTGTTGTTGTATTTTTAGGAATTTATCCGTCCATCCATTCATTTGATTGATTTTCTATTTATTTAACCATTTAATCGGCTTAAATATAAATATTTAAACCGTGATTGGTTGTTTCATCTCGTTCACCCTATTTATTTAATTAATCTGGAATTTTTTCTTTTAATTGGCCCATACACATGGATGGAGGTCGTCGTTAGCGAGGATATAAGAACGGACAGGCATAGAGAGAGACCCCTTTCGATTCGACTAATTAGAAGCAGCCATCGACGAGGGTTTAAACTTCCGGCTTCTCGAGTTAAAACCGTTCCCTCTCCCTTCTCTTTTTCCTGTATCCTTCACACATGTCACACATCTTTTTCTTTCTATTGGGATATAATTAATCCCTGATGATAATAAACAAAAAGTCATGTTTTGAGAAAATTTCTAAACTGACTTTATGACGTCAAATTCACAATTCTAAAATTATTTCATTGTAAAGTATAAAAAATAATGTCAATTAAAACCGAAATCAAATTTACTTTACTAAGAAGCGATGCAAGAGAAAATCTTTCATTTATGCGCAAAGCATCTTCAAAGAAAATTTATAAATCCTAAGTCAAAGGCATTTTTCTTTTTTTGTTTTTTTTTTTAAGAAGCTATCGACTTGACTTTGCCTGGATATAGAGCAAGCCGAGTAAAAATTATTTAAAATGACCGAGGGATACACACGCCCGCAGCAGGTCTGCATAGTGAACCTTGAGGGACACACAGGAATACACACGCCCGCACCAGGGGTAGATCGAAAGTGACCAGAAGAAAAATGTGTATCCCTGGTGTGGGCGTGTGTATTCCTGTGTGTCCCTCAAGGTTCACTATGCAGACCTGCTGCGGGCGTGTGTATCCCCCGATCATTTTTAATCATTTTTACTCGGGAATCCAACTAAACAATGATAGCTACAAAAATGGGCTAACTATAAACACCTCAGCATTAGCTTCTGGTACCAAAAATTGAGTATTCGAATCCCGTCCCAAGCAAAAAAATTTATTTCAATTCAATTGGATACCAATCAATTGAAATAAATAGAGCGGCGTGGTCTAAATGGCCTCAGATGCCGAAATAGACCTTGAAACGAATTTAAAAAAGAAATCTCTAATAGGAAATTTGGCAAAAAACCTAAATAGATTCAAAAGATTTTTTTTTTTTTTTTAATTTACTTCCGGCTGTTGGCTCTCGCCTTTCAGCCCCACACATTCAAAAGATTTTTATTTATGTGAAATTCTTAGAAGGACTAAACAACCGGAGTCAAAATCACAACAAATATCTAAAGATGTTAATAAATAGACTGACCAAGTTCAGTTCTTTATAAAATTAGAACATTTTGGTAGAAAAAATGAGCAACGCAGCTAGTTTTATTTCATTTTAATATTAAAACCAGGGCCAACGTTTCGGGGACATATGGGACCATCTTCAGGGCTAATGTCTGATAAATATACATCCTCGCCAAGTTATATTAGGCAATCGGAGTATATATTTAAAATAAAAAGAAATATATAGGGGAAGTATTTAAGAGTAAGTATATTATATAATTATTTTATTATTTTTTTTTTTAAATTAATCACCTGCCTAATAGATAAAATTTATCGCCTATTGCAAAAAGATAACGAAATTAAATCACCTAAATTTTAAATTGATTGCTTAACCGAGAGATTGGAATCAATTAATTAATTAAATTTAATAATTAACCTTATTCCGATCGATTGAGATGAAATTGTTTTTTTTTCGGACAGACGCGAAAAGTGAGAAGAGAAAAAAAATTTGTTGAGACTGAACGCACATTTGAGAAAATCGAAAAAAAAAACAAAAAATTGAAAAATCTGATGTAACTAGTAGTAAAAATTCCATTCTTTTCAAACAAGGCTCTACCTAGTTAATAGAAAAATTTTGTTACCATGGCAACCATTTCTTCTATCTTGTACAAGAGTAAAGTGTGCTTCAAATAATTTTGAGGGCGAAATGATAATATATTTGAATTCTAATAAATTGGTAAAAACTAAATATATGTGCCTCCAGTCACACCAGATTTTTATATTAAATAAAAGGCTCAAAGATAAAGGAGAGATAAAGATGGCTAAGAAGATATATTTGAATTTATTAAACTTCCTTATAACAAGAAGGATAATTATAAAAATGCCCTTTTTCTAAAAGTAAAGCGAGGAATTAGAATAATTTCTTTAAGTAAACAAAGAGAAATCAGGTTCAGACTCGAAAGAGATGATAAGACAAAGTAAGTAAATACAAAAACTAAGAAAAATATGCTGTTAAAAAAAAAATTATGGTGTGAATGGTCGTACAGCTCACAACTTTCTCTTACCTTCGGTAATCGAAAGTTGTATTCTGTGCTTGTCACACCAGATTTTTTCGTGTCGAGATATATTTATTTTCCGCAGATTTATTAGAATTCAAGATGTAAAATTTATAAACATGGGAAAATATTTATAATTTATTACCATGGCAACCATTTCTCCTATCTTTCCCATGAAGCACAAGAGTAAGTAAGTTCAAAGAGAGGGGACTTCAAAACGTGTATATCCATCAAAACCTAGACATCGAATTTTTGACATGAATTCAATACTTTCTCTCTCTATATATTAACATATATAGAGGTAAGAGAAAGTAAAAAGGGGCCTAGATGTTAAAAATATAATAACTAATTGGATGAACTAATAAAAAAGTAAAAATTGGTGAAAGCCTGATATAAAAGAAAGATAGAGGATGTGCTGATAGTCACACCACAATTGTAGGGAATATAAAGAAAGAGATATGCTATCAATGTCGAAATTATGAAAAATATTTTTAATATTTTAATATTCTCTGTTGATAAAAATATTATTACTTTCTTTATATTTCAATATTCTTTGAGCCTAAACGTGGCAAAAAAGGTAACGTATGTATTAAAGCGATTTTCTATGGCCTCAGGGTGTGAGATTGCACGTATTAGCAAAAACGAAATGAATTAATCACCTATGTGCAGAGATTTGCACTTTAATTCTACACAAATAAGATTTTTCTAGCTCTCAACAACTTATTAAATATTTAACAAAATATACGTTTATAAAAAAAGTCAATATATGGAAGGCCTACGTGAACATGTACGGATAAGAACTAAATAAGATTCGCTATACTTTATAAATTCATATAAAATATTCATTTATTCTGATTGATTGATATTTTTAAGTTTTATGTAAAATAATTGGTTTATATAAGAAATCATCAATTAAAATGGAGAGAAAAATAACGACAATACGCATTTAAGTATATAAGCTACGACACTAATATTGAGAAGGGGGCATGGAGCTAACGGCGTCATCTAACATTCAAAAATGTGTTGTATTAAAAAAAAAAAAAATATCTAGAAATCCATGAATTATTTTATCAATTATAAATATTAAATGATTAAAGAGAATAATTAATAAATAATTAGCAATATTGAAGTGAAATACCTAGGTAAAAACGTCGAAAAACGAGGAGAGCGAGAGAGAGGTGGCTAGCTCCAATGGTGGCTGCACAGCAAATGAGGTGGCGTCGGGGTTTCTTGCCAAAACTGACTTAGGTTAAGCACTAAACAAAGCTCGCCTCACTACTGAGCTGTCTAGGCTAGATCAGGGCTCTTTTCTATGGAGGCATCATGGCGCCAAAGAATACAACCCTTGTGATTGGCTAATTAGCCAGGAGAGGGAGAAAGAAGAAGAGAGGAAGATTGCCAAAATTCTAATGTGATTAGGAGGGGAGGGTGCCTAGGCTTCTCTAATACAAAGAATTGAAAAGGGAGGGAGGTGGACGATTCTATTTTATTTAAATAAAAGGGGAGTCAGGTATTTAAAATTATGCTGACTTTTTCTTATGTGTTAATAGTTAAATAATAAAGACAATAAAAAAAATCCTAAATAAATTCATTTCACTTGTCCATGCTAGATTTTTTTTACTTTCTCTTACCTCTATATGTGTTAATATAGAAAGTATTGGTTTCATGTCAAAAATTCGATTTTGAGATTTTGATGGATATACACGTTTTGAGGTCCCCTGAATACAAAATAGTAGTTTTCGCGACATGGTGTGTCTGTGTGTCTGTTAACAAAATATTTCAAGAACGAAAAGAGCTATGAGGTTGAAATTTTATATTTAAGTTAGGTACCCCTCTGGGACGTGACAGGAAACTTTTGAACAAAATTGGCCAAAGAGTACTAGTACTTTACTGATGTACTTTTTCAGTGTTTTTTCGATTTCTCAAAATTCGCTCTAACGATTTTTTTTTTTAATTCAAAAATCAATTATTTTTTAGATGCTCTTTAAAATGTATATTCTTATTTTGCACTCAAAATTGTTTAAAGACCACTTTACTCTTGTACTTAATAGGAAAGATAGGAGAAATGTTTCCCATGGTAACAAAATATAAATTTTTTCGCATGTTTATCGGCAGAAACTAAATATATCTCGACACGAAAAAATCTGGTGTGACAAGTGCAAAACACAACTTTCGATTACACACCGAAGATAAGAGAAAGTTGTGTGCTGTGCGATCAGCACACCAGATTTTTTTATTTGGAAGACAGCCTGTTTTCTTTTTTTATTTTAAACAAAACAACCATTGTATAAAAATTACGAGCTCTCAAAAAGTGAACCCAAAGACCGATCGTGAAGCTTGTAGTGCTAAGTAGGATTTAACTTGCAGATATTTAATTTGAAAAATATGATTGAGAAATCAATAAAATGAATATTTATATCCAAATTAAAAAAAAAAAAAACTTGTCCTTATTTGTGAAAGAAATGAGTTCATTTGGAATTTTTGTAATCAAAGTCAGATGGCGGTGTTCTATATTTTTTTAGCAAAATTCTTAATTTATTCTTTAAAAAAAAAAAAAAAAATGGAAATAGCATTTGAAATTGAATCAGCTATCATTTGTTAGGTTAATTAATTAGCAAGAGAAAAGAGGAGGGGAAGTCAGTTAACAAAATAAACGTTACGAATACAAGATCAGAATAAACAATGCAAGGGAATTATCAAAATCAACCCCAACAAACACATTCACCAATTAATTTTGTCAATATAGGCAGCTTTTTATAATGAAATTTTTTCCGACTTTTATATTTATATTATTATAAATGAAAATAAAAAAAGTTGAATTTTTAATTCAAATGACGTTATTAAATCGAAGTCTCTCTCCATTACTAGATTCATATTCTTGAAAAAAATTTTATGTTAAAATAGCGATAACCGTTTGGGAATTTAATTTTCGAAATAACAATATTATTATTATTCAGTCAACGACGTAAAAATAGTTCACATTTTTGTTGATCTACCAAAGAGTATATATCAATAAATAAAAAAATATTTCGCACCCTTTGCAGAACAATACGCAATAAACTAGAATTCCGTAACGACTTTAATAATATTGTTTAAAAAAATTACACTATTTAATGGTAATGGGAGATGAAGGAACGGGGGTATTAATATGTCACCACTAATTAATTAACATACCCTAAATACGTGTATGATTAATTCATGCCCCTAACTACGTCCTGTGCCAGAAGAGACTTTAATTGAAATTAACATAAGAGAATTCATTTCTTGAAATTTGAAATTATAATTTAGAATTAAAAAAAAAAATTGTATGTTTGAATGGCATCTAATGATCGTATGCAGGTGAAAATTTTGTTGATTTTTTAAGAAATTAAAGATGTTTATGAGAGTGAGGAAAATAGCTGGTAGATTGCTATGTTTATTTCGTTTATTAGTTACTTCAAGCCGACGTTTCGGTCAGATATGCGACCATCCTCGTGGTTACAATAAATAACAGAAAGAACGAGTGAGTTTACAGTCAGAAAGAATTTTGTTTTCTCACATCACATCAGCACTTTTTATTAGATTTTAATTTTAATAATATTTTGTGTTCATTTAAAGTTGTGCGCATGTGATGTAAGAAAACAATGTAAACTCACTCGTTTATTTCTGTTATTTATTGTAACTCTGAGGCTGGTCGTAAATCTGACCGAAACGTCGGCTTGAAGTGTCTAATAAACGAAATAGCTATAATCGCTCTTTTCTTTATTACTTACTGAAAATATTTATTTTAAATAAAATGTACTCTAAATAGAGAAGTATAAAATAGAAGTCGCAATAATAAAAGGGAAAATCTGACCGAGAGAATAATTAAGCAGGTTTTGCACGGCCTGGAGGAAAATGTCGAAAAAAAAAATAGCTTGGGTAACTTGTAGTCACCATCTACAAGAGTCCCTTAAGTTAAAAAATACATTAAGGGTGCTTCAAACAATTTAAATGTATAGAACAGTAAAGAACTCTGGCATTTTTTTATTCAAAGTTTCCTATTCTATAACAGGGGAGTACCTAACATTCAATAAATAACAAATTTCAATTTCGTAACCCTAACCTTTCTTTAAATATTTTTTTCATGCACACACAAACATACGGACAGGAATTTGAAAGAATCCACCTTTTTGGGCTCAAAATGTGTATTAATCTTGAAATTTATGACATTATCTCAATTATTTTCTCTATATAATAGAATCTGGTTAAGAAAAAGTTAAAATGGCCTTCGACAAATAGTTTAAAAAAGGAATCGAATACTTTCTCTCTATATATTTATTATATAGGGTAAGAGAAAGTAAAAATTTGGATCGACGTTTAGACACATACGGTTGCCTATACTCAAGGCAAAAAACTTTCATATACCTTCATATATCAAAATTATTATATAGTAGAAGCTCAATTATCCAAAAGCAAAGTGCCCAGCTTTTATTTTATTTCTAACAAGAAAACAAACCATTTGAGACTATAATTTTTATTTTTTAAAATTATTATTGTTATAGAATAAGAATAATTGTTATGGAATTTTTTTTTTAATTTAACCAGAGAGGGATTATTATTTAGACAGGCCTATATTTATATACACTCCACCAATCACTTATTTATGTATGATTTTCATGGGATTTATTTTTTTTATTTATTTGAGCTGTATTTTGAGTGTGCACTTCCCACACCTGTTTGAGATTCAAAGCATAATATTGTTTTATAATTAACAAAATAAACCCTAATCGTTTTATTATTTTATAGTGAGACATTGTGAAAAATAAAAATAACTAAATAAACAATGAAAGAGAGAGGCTGGATAAAAGAGAGTTTACATAGCTTACGTATTTCACCCAAACCAAAAATTTTGATGGAGAATATTATTTTTGTTTAAAAAAAACACAAGAAATATAAGATAATTTTTAAAGAAATAATTAATTTTTTAATTTTGAAAAGTTAAAAGAATTTTATATATGTTTGGACCGGCGATTTAAGAGATAGTAAAATGACCAAAATTCGTGACAATAAAATAAAATTGATTGATGAATGAGTAAAAAGAATAGCAGCTATTGTATATTTCATTTATTAAAGCCCATTATACTGACGTTTCGGTCTTGAATGAGACCATCTTCAGAGCTTGTGGGCTTTCAATATAGGCACGTAAATAAATATTCAATAGATAATCTTATAGTATAAACATATAAATAATTTTTTTTATAAAAATTATTATAAATAGTTTATTTATATGTTCATAATCTATATCAGCGATTCTCTAACTTTTTTGTAGCGGCACAATTTTAAGGATTTCAAAATTTAACAGCACACAAATAATAAATAACCTCCATACCGTATATTTAAGTACTTTTCTTTAATTTAAACTTTACTCATAATAAAAAAAGCATTATAATTTTTAATTGATATATTTCTATGATTTGGCGGCACTTTAAGAATTTGACGGCACACAAAAGTGCCGCGGCACAATGGTTGAGAATCATTGCTCTAAATGAATATTTGTTTACGAACTGTACCTATTTTGAGAGCCCACAAACTCTGAAGATGGTCTTATTCAAGACCGAAACGTCAACTTAGGGTCTTAATAAATGAAATATACAATAGCTGCTATTCTTTTAACTTAATCATCAACTATTCCAAAAATTGCCATTTTTTCCATAATCTGGTGTTAAAAAATAATTTAAATAATATTTATACACCAAAATGTGAATATAATAGATTAAAACTTCTATTATCCGGACTTAGAAGGATTTTGTCAAACAATCGGAAAATCAAAAAAATTTTAAATAAAAACACGTATAATAATATATGGACGATGTTATGCATGAAGGAACCAAGCGCCATTAAAATAAATTTGAGATAAGAGGCATTTCATCTGCATCAATGACAATGACTTTTTTTCTTTGTTTCATACAAAAAACGTGGGCAGAGTAATATTGTTGTGATTTAAGTAAAGAGGTAATCTTTTTCCCTACAAGATGGAGGTCTTCGATCATAATGGCGCTTGGTTCCTTTATGCATAAGAACGCCCATATAGGACGTTTTTTGAATCCCTATATGAAGGTAAATGCTTGCATTCCTTTGGATCAAACTGCCTACAGACTTGGAAGTAATAGAGAGACTTTAAAACCAGAAAACACGACAAATATAAAAATTTTAATAAACCAAATAATTATGAAAACATCAAAAGAAAAAAAAAAATATTTATTTCAAACTTAAAATTAAAAATAGTACGAGTAAAGAAAGATAAATGAAGATGGCGTCACAATCTTTTTTTTTTGCGGGTTAAAAAAAAAACTCCCCTAAAACGAATGAACGAACGCGAAGGGAAAAACTCATCGGGGAGTATAAAAAAAAAAAAAACCTTTTAGTCAAAAGCCACCATAAAAAAAAAAACTACCGTAAATCCTTCAAATATTTGAGTCTGATTTTGCCTTTTATACTCTGCCGTTTAGATATCATATAAGTGGTGAGCGAGAGTAGGGTGGTGAGGGAGGGGGAGGGGGAGGGGGGGGATAAATTGAAAGGGCAAGAGATGATATTAAGATGGCGTCGTCTCGCTAATGACTTTGTGATTAAGTTTAATTACAAGACGAAGACAACGATTATAATATTGATTTTGACACCGTAGTTATGTAAGTAAGTAAGCAATGATGTTGAAGGGAAATGTCAACTTGCGACGTGTGTTTGATGCGAGATGACAAGTCAAATAAATTCTCTTATTGGGAGAGAGGGAATTTATATTAAAACTTGAGGTGGAATGCAGTCAAGGACTTTTTTTGACATTTCGAGCGTTTATTGCTTTCTTCCTCAGGACGAATAAATTCATTTCAAGATGTTATGTTTAATATTAAAATTAATAATAATTCATTCAAAAATTTTGTATGGTTGTAGAAATTAAATCAGCATTCAAGGCCGTTGCAGCCTAGAAATTATTAATAAATCAAAAATGTTATTTAAATTTTTTATTTGCTGACGTTTCGGTCTTCAATCACGACCTTCATCAGGGCAAATATTGTTAAATATACATATTGCAATTAAATGGGAGTTTTTAATTATAAACCACATTTGTATTATTTATTAAAAATATAATTATGCACAACTTTTCGACGGTTTATTCTAAACTCTAAGGGATCGTTACGCGCATTTTATATCCAATGACGTCAGCGCCATCTACAATCATTCCCATGAAGTTAAGACACAATCATCAAAGCAAGTGTTTACATAAAAAGCATGATGTTACAATTAGTATTTTGAATTTGATTTTTTTCCCCAATGAGATACAAGGGTAAAGTGTGCTTCAAACAATTTTTTGGGCGAAATAAGAATATAGATTTTAAAGAGAATCTAAAAAAATAATTGATTTTTGAATTTTAATCAAAATTGTTAGAGCGAATATTGAGAAAATCTAAAAAAACTGAAAAAGTGAATCGGTAAAATACTTTTTGGCCGATTTTAATTAAAAGCTTGTTTTCACTCCTCAGGGGGGTGCTTAACCTAAATATAAAATTTCAACCTCCTAGCTCAATTCCTTCATGCTTAAAATTGAACACAGACAGACTATTTCGTGAAAATCACTTTTTTGGATTCAGGGGACCTCAAAACGTGTATATCCATCAAAATCTCGACATCAAATTTTTGACAATAATCCAATACTTTCTCTCTCTATATATCAACATATATAGAGGAAAGAGAATGTTAAAATATGATTTACTGAAGGACGCTTTTGACTCACTCATTTGCTCTTTTTTTTAAATTCTATCAACGACTCTAGCCTAATCAAACATAATATAAAATAAAATAGACTTTTAATTAAATCTACGTCAACAGTTACGAGGATTTTGAGAACAATAGAAGACGTGAACAAAAATTGCCATTATGACTTTGACAATCGACAAATATCAAAAATTTATTATTGTTGAATATAAAAGCGAGTTGTTCGGAAAAAAAAAACAAATTCACCTCCTGGGGCCGAATGAAATGCAATCAGCCATGGAATATTTTTATGTTCTTTGTCCTGAAGAAGGGTGAGCCGAAACTATTGACAGAGGATTAATTACAAGTTTTCTACTGAATAGAATGAACTGATAATCAGAATTTCTATTTTACATGCGAAACTAAAATATCCTTAAAAAATTTTTCTAAAAAAAAATTCGTTAATTTTAGATTCTCAAAATAATAATAAAAAAATAAACGATGCCAGGTGTCAATAAAATACTTAAATAGGGGGAGAAAAAAATATTCAAACAGGTAATTATTGTTTAAAAAAATTTACCTCTTGATTTTCGTGTTAATTATGCAATTAAAAGAAAAGTCAGAAGTTAAAAAAATTATTTTAGTTATTAGAAAATTTATTATTATTAAAAATATCCGGTGTGATTGACCACATATCATACAACTTTTTCTTATCTTCGATAATCGAAAGTTGTGTGGTGTACTATCCCACCAATTTTTTTTATGTCGAGATCTATTTAGTTTCCGAGGGTATATTAAAAATCAAAGAGGTAAAATTTATAATCAGAGGCAAAAATTCAAATTTTGTTTTAATAACCGAAAAAATCTGGTGTGACTGGTCGTACAGAACACAACTTTCTCTTACCTTCGGTAATCGAAAGTTGTATTCTGTGCTTGTCACGCCAGATTTTTTGTGTCGATATATATTTAGTTTCCACCGATATTTTACAGAAAATTCATAAACATGGGAAAATAATTATATTTTGTTACCATGGTAACCATTTATCCAATATTCCCTATGAAGTACAAGAGTAAAGTTGTCTTCTGAAGAATTCAATAGCAATATGAGAATATATATTTTAAAGAGCATCTAAAAAATAATTGATTTTTCAATTTTAATCAAAATCTTTGGAGAGAATTTTGAGAAATTTGAAGAAAAAAAAAACAATGAAAAAGTACATCAGTAAAGTACTGTACTCTTTGGCCGATTTTGATCAAAAGCTTCGTGTCACGTCCCATGGGGGTGCCTAACTTAAATATAAAATTTCAACCTCCTAGCTCCTTTCGTTCTTGAGATATTTTGTTCACAGACGCTCTCAGACAGACAGACCATGTCGCGAAAACCACTTTTTTGGCTTCAGGGGACCTCAAAACGTGTATTTCCATCAAAATCCCGACATCAAATTTTTGAAACGATCACATAAATATTTTATATTATATTCCGGAAATACAAAATTATTTTCATTTCACAACGCAAAAATGGAATAGAGGTTGACTTAGATTATTTTTTCTTTAAGTTAAAATCCAACACATAAAAAAAAAATTTCGTTAATCCTAGAATTCAAGATAGCAACAGTATATGACATTTCAAAAGAATTCGATAAAACGGAAATTCACTTTTGAAATCCCATTTTATATTTCTGATATGTACTGTAGGTAGGTAAGCAAGAAATTCTTATCTTTTATTAAATATCTATATTTTCTGTGAATGATTGGATATCAACAAGAAATCGCAAAAGGAAATTGAAAATTAATTTTTGAAAAGCTGATATCTCCTTTGTTATATTAGAAAATCATTTTCTGTATTCGAAGAATATCCCCACCCCTCTTATAACTCGTTCAAAATTAATTTTTATTTTATTATTTTCAATCTTTTATCCACCCCTAAATAAATGTTAACAAAAATATATATTGTATTTTTTATTGTCTAAATGACCAGAAGAAAGAGAAAAAAAAAATAATAAATTTTACTTTCTCTTACCTATATAGTTAATATATATACTGGGAAAGTATTGTTTAGAGAAAGTATTCACATCAAAAATATTTCATTTATAGGGTAAGAGAAAGTAAAAATAGATGCCAAGATGAAAATACACGTTTTGAGTTATTTTCAATTTCTTCAATATTAAAATTCATAAAACAATTTTTTTTTTAAAGATTTTTTTTTAAATGTATTTTTTCATTTCGCCCTTAAAAATTGTTTGAAGCACACTTTACTCTTGTATTGTATAGGAAAGATTAGAGAAATTTTTGCCATGGTAAAAAAAAATATTTGGATACCAAAGGGCTTAAATAAATATGCCTAGACCCCCCAAAATATATAATAATAAAAATATGAGTATCGTAATGTGCCGAAAAGACTGTGTATGTGTGCGTCTGTGTGTGTGAATGTATGTGGAAAAAGTATGTTAAAAAAAAAAAGGATTTATTTGTTTTCGGCATCTTTTAGACCCCATCCGTTATTTATTTCAAATAAATAGGCATATCAAATGAAATAAAATTTTCATTACCTTCAATAATAAAGTCAAGGGGCTGGCGATGTCGGCATTGAGGTCGGGGTGAGTTACACTACATAATTAATCACTAATATAAATACACTACACTTTAATATAAATACACTATTAATAAAAATACACTATGATAATAAACACACGAGAGAGAGAGACGCCCGGTGGCTCGCTAGCCCGGCACTCAACTAAACGCAGAGCGAGTTTTGCCTGTCTGGGCGCTTTTAGAAATGGATCAAAATAAAAACACTCATTTTAGAAAAAAGAAAAAAATACTTTTTTTTCTTATCAAATAATATTTAGTTCCGGGGTGACCGAGCCGGAGCTCGGTCTTTTTTTTTTTAATTGATAAAATTGTAAAAAACTAAAAAAAGTACATCAGTAAAGTACGAATACTCGAGGGGCGCAATTTGATTTGTATAGAAGAAATAAGAAAATATTTAAAAGAAATTATTATATAACGAAATAAATAACTTGCTCCTCAATGGAAACATCAATAAAAACACCAAAATAAGAAGTAACAGTCCAGGGAGAGCTTTGAGGAATAGCAACATTACTGGGTGGATACTTAGAGGAGACAGTGCCTCATAAGAATACATTAATCATGAGATATAAGAGAGTTGGCCAGGAAATGCGTCAGCCTGGAGACAATTAAAAATTATTATTATTATAAAATTAATTAATAATAATCAGAAATTAGTATTTTAATATTATAATTTAAATAATAGGTATATTTCTACTAATTGGCCTTTTGACATTATTAAATTAAATACATTGTTAGTAATTATTGATATAAAAAATTAAATTTACAAAATTGCACATTAATTGAATTTTAATATTCGTGGAGAGATAAATCTGTGGGTCCAGAGTAAAGAGAGGGAGGGTTTGACCAGGAAGCAAGCCCACTAGGCTTTGAATATTATAAAATCTTTAAAACGAAAATTAGAAAAAGCTAATAAAGTACACCAGTAAGGTAGTACTACTCGAGGTTTCCTGAAGATGAAACGTAGTGCAATTTGTTTTCTATCCCGGAAATAGCAAATATTTAAAATTTGAAAGAAATCTTTAAAGAGAATTTCGAGAAAATTGGGAAAAACTAAAAAAGTGCACCAGTAAAGTACTAGTACTCGAGGTGTCCTGAAGATGAAACGTAGCGCAATTTGTTTTCTATCCCGGAAATAGCAAATATTTAAAAATTGAAAGAAATCTTTAAAGAGAATTTCGAGAAAATTGGGAAAAACTAAAAAAGTGCACCAGTAAGGTACTAGTACTCGAGGTGTCCTGAAGATGAAACGTAGCGCAATTTGTTTTCTATCCCGGAAATAGCAAATATTTAAAAATTGAAAGAAATCTTTAAAGGGAATTTCGAGAAAATTGGGAAAAACTAATAAAGTACACCAGTAAGGTACTAGTACTCGAGGTGTCCTGAAGATGAAACGTAGCGCAATTTGTTTTTTTATCCCGGAAATAGCAAATATTTAAAAATTGAAAGAAATCTTTAAAGAGAATTTCGAGAAAATTGGGAAAAACTAAAAAAGTGCACCAGTAAGGTACTAGTACTCGAGGTGTCCTGAAGATGAAACGTAGCGCAATTTGTTTTTTTATCCCGGAAATAGCAAACATTTAAAAATTGAAAGAAATCTTTAAAGAGAATTTCGAGAAAATTGGGAAAAACTAATAAAGTACACCAGTAAGGTACTAGTACTCGAGGTGTCCTGAAGATGAAACGAAGCGCAATTTGTTTTTTATCCCGGAAATAGCAAATATTTAAAAATTGAAAGAAATCTTTAAAGGGAATTTCGAGAAAATTGGAAAAAACAAAAAGTGCACCAGTAAGGTACTAGTACTCGAGGTGTCCTGAAGATGAAACGTAGCGCAATTTGTTTTCTATCCCGGAAATAGCAAATATTTAAAAATTGAAAGAAATCTTTAAAGAGAATTTCGAGAAAATTGGGAAAAACTAAAAAAGTGCACCAGTAAGGTACTAGTACTCGAGGTGTCCTGAAGATGAAACGTAGCGCAATTTGTTTTTTTATCCCGGAAATAGCAAACATTTAAAAATTGAAAGAAATCTTTAAAGAGAATTTCGAGAAAATTGGGAAAAACTAATAAAGTACACCAGTAAGGTACTAGCACTCGAGGTGTCCTGAAGATGAAACGTAGCGCAATTTGTTTTCTATCCCGGAAATAGCAAACATTTAAAAATTGAAAGAAATCTTTAAAGAGAATTTCGAGAAAATTGGGAAAAACTAAAAAAGTGCACCAGTAAGGTACTAGTACTCGAGGTGTCCTGAAGATGAAACGTAGCGCAATTTGTTTTCTATCCCGGAAATAGCAAATATTTAAAAATTGAAAGAAATCTTTAAAGGGAATTTCGAGAAAATTGGAAAACACAAAAAGTGCACCAGTAAAGTACTAGTACTCGAGGTGTCCTGAAGATGAAACGTAGCGCAATTTGTTTTGTATCCCGGAAATAGCAACTATTTAAAAATTGAAAGAAATCTTCAAAGGGAATTTCGAGAAAATTGGAAAAAACTAAAAAAGTACACCAGTAAAGTACTAGTACCCGAATTTTCCCAAACATGAGACCTAGCACAATTGCATATTTGGACCACAAATTAGTATATATATAAAATTTGATAAAAATCGTTAGAGCCGTTTTCGAGAACTGATATGCATATAAACAAACAAACAAACAAACGTACATTGCTCGTTTAATATAATTAGATTAGATTAGATTAGATTAGATAGAGAGAAAATAATATTAAAAGCTTTGCCTGTATGGACTTAAGAAAAGAATTAAAATAACAAATCCCATTTATAAAAAAATATTTTTTAGATGGAAAAAAATATTAAGAGATGATTTAAAATATTCACAGTTTCTTTATTAAATATTTAAATATTTCCACGCTCTAACAACCCTAACTAATCAACCCTTAAATAAATAAAATAAATCTTACTGATATTTTTTAAATGTATTTGTGTTAATATGCAAATGAAATAAATTATAAAAAATAATTCTAATTTTTCAACTCTTGGTTTTCAAAGCTTGTCATATAAAGATATACAAATTGTATATCTTCTAGCTATATCAATCTAAGCTTATGTCTTTTCTATCTGTAATTAATTATATTCTAATGCAATATTATGTTTATGTAAATCTATAATTACAAATCGCATTTAATTAAAGATTAAAAAATACTTTTCTGAAAGACCAAGGTCAAAGGCCGCAAAATAAAGAGAGAAAAAAAAAAAATTTTTTATACCCAAATCTTATTTAGAGGTAGAAAAAAATCTGGTGCGACTGTCACACAAGATTTTTCGTGTTGACATATATTTAGTTTCCGCCGATATATTAGAAATCAAGATGTAAAATTTATAAGTTTGGAAAAATATTTATATTTTGTTACCATAGCAACCATTTCTTCTCTCTTTCCTATGAAGTACAAGAGTAAAGTGGTCTTCAGAAGATTTCAATGGCAAAATGAGAATATCCATTTTAAAAAGCATCTAAAAAATAATTGATTTTTGAATTTTAATTAAAATCGTTGCAGCAAATTTTGAGAAAATCGAAAAAAACTGAAAAATACATCAGTAAAGTACTAGTACTTTTTGGCCGATTTTGTTGAAAATCTTATTTTCAAGCTCCAGGAGGGTGTCTGACTTAAATATAAAATTTCGCCCTCATAGATCAATTCCTTAATGCTTAAAATTGATCGCAGACACACACACACAGACAGACAGACCATGTTGAGAAAACCACTTTTTTGGATTCAGGGGACCTCAAAACGTGTATATCCATCAAAATCTTGAGATTGAATTTTTGACATGAATCCAAAACTTTCTATATATACATGTATATTAACATATACATTTAGGTAAGAGAAAGTAAAAATATTAATATAATTCACAGATGTTTTTTGAATATTTTTAACCCTTAACCCAAATCAGCCCTTTAAAATAAACAAAATAATTATAAATAAATCCCCAAAAAATTTTTGAAAATTGAAAATTTTCCCAAATCGATTAAATCCACATTTTGCTAAATCAATTGATATTAAATTTTTACTTTCTCTTACCTATGTATATATGTAATATATATATAGAGAGAAAGTATTGGATTCATGTCAAAAATTCGATGTCGAGATTTTGATGGATCTTCACGTTTTGAGGTCCCCTGAATCCAAAAAAGTGGTTTTCGAGACATGGTCTGTCTGTGTGTGTGTGGGTGGGTGGGTGGGTGTGTGTCAAATTTTAAGCATGAAGGAATTGAGCTAGGAGGTTGAAATTTTATATTTAAGTTAAACATCCCCCTGGACCGGAAAAATAAGCTTTTAATCAAAATCGGCCAAAGAGTACTAGTACTTTACTGATGTACTTTTTCAGTTTTTTTCGATTTTCTCAAAATTTGCTCCAACGATTTTTTTTAAAATTCAAAAATCAATTATTTTTTAGATGCCTTTTAAAATGTATATTCTCATTTTGTGATTGAAATCTTCTGAAGACCACTTTACTCTTGTTCTCCATAGAAAAGATAGGAGAAATGGTTGCCATGGTAACAAAATATAAATATTTTGTCATACTTATAAATTTTACATCTTGAAAATCGAATGTACCGTACTGTCGGAAACTAAATACATGTCGACACAAAAAATCTGGTGTGACAAGCACAGTACACAACATTCGATTACCGAAGGTAAGAGAAAGTTGTGTGCTGTGCGCCAGTCACACCAGATTTTTAATATTTATTTTTTTTTGTAATATTATTTATCAACGATAAATTTGGAGGGCTCTAGATAAGTCCGGAAATAGAGAAAAAAAAACAAATTTATATTCTTAATAACTTCCTAAATAATAACGATCAAGATCACTTAATGACAAAATTTTATCGGTCATAGAAAAAGATATTATTTATTTCAGAAGTCAATATAATTAACTACGAACTTTAATGTACGACGTAAATCGGTCGGCGCATACGATTCTATCGATATTTAGGAATTATAAAGAAGAAAAAAATAATTAAATCAAATTCTAATTCTAATTATTCATAAATCAAATTAATTCTCTTAATTAGTGATCTATCGATATTTAATAAATAAATAATGTACAATAATGCATTTTGTCTATAATAAAATATAATTTAATATGATATAATTTGATATTTTTTTTTTTTTTGTCAAATCAATGAACTCGCTCGATCAAATATACGGTAGTATATCGTTAAATAAAAGCTACATCTCAATAATATTTTCTACCATGTTTAAAAGTATTAAAATCCTTAATTCCTAAAAGAAATGTGAAAAATTTTCTGATTTATTGAGTTAATCTATTTGGAAAATGAGGGGCAGAACGAATAAAAACATTAATTAGGTTTGTAAAACTAAATATTAATACAAGGTACAGTAAAACCCCTCTACAGCGGCCTGGTGGGGACCGAGACCCTGGCCGGTTAATCCGAGGTTTCGGTGAAAAATTGATTTTCATTCATTTCCAGGGCACGTTTTCGTTTTCCTAGATCGCCAATTTTTTTTTTATGAGATCTCAAGCCTATGTAGTAGAAAAAGAGACTGGGAAGCAAGCGAGTAAACAAACTCAGGAACTCTTTTCCCCACTCTCTGCACCATCTGAACGAAAATATTGCACAATGTTGCCACTACATAATTCAATTAAAATACAAAAAAAAAAAAAAAAACATAATTTATATGTAATAGGCTATATGTAATAATAAAAATAATGTATGATAAATATAGGTATTTTATAATACTAATGAGATAGGCTGGTTAATCTGAGGACTGGTTGATCCTAGGCCGGATTAGAGGGGTTTTGCTTGAGTCAAAGTAAAATTAATCGCAAATTAAAGTTACTTCTGAAAACTCATATCGATTTCTATTTTCAATATTTTGAGAGGTTTTTCCGCAAGATTTGAACTTTAAAATTGGGGTTTAGGAAGAAATATCAATAACGACAAAATTTCTATACGAAAGAAAGAGCAAGAGATAATGATGTAAGAAAAAAGAAATGCAATAAAAGAAGAGAAGAGGGTGAAATGAAGCTAATTGTAAGTCCCCTTGATCCTTAGGGAGCAGAGGTGTTCAGAGCAGAGTCCTTCCCTGACCCCCAAAGGACCTGCAATAAATAAGAATTGACTAACGATCTTCCTATCCTCGGGGAGAAAGGGAAAGAGAATTCATCAATTCCCTCTCTCTTTCTCTCTAACTCGCCGAGAAAATAATCATGCAAAAATAAATTCAACTTAGAAAACAAATAACGTTGCTTCTAATAAAAAAAAGAAAAAAAAACTGTTGGTGCCAGTGTGAGAAAATTTAAAGATTCATGTAATATTAAAATAAAAAAAAAAAACTGCTGGTGCCATCTAAGAATCAAGAGTTTCGCTCAAAAAAATAAATAAATGGCATAGAAATTAAACAAAATTTTTCAATTTGGTGCATAATCTCCCTCCCCCCCACAACACCTTCAAAAAAAATTTAAAAAAATCTGGAGTCACTGGTCGCACCAGATTATTTGTGCCGACATATAGCTATTTAGTTTCCACCAATATACATACATGTATTAGAATTCATGATGTAAAATTTATAAACATGGGAGAATATTTATATTTTGTTACCATAGAAACCATTTCTCCTATTCTTCCTATAAAGTACAAGAGTAAAGTGTTCAAACAATTCTGGGAGAAAAATGAGAATATACATTTGGAAGAGCATCTAAAAAATAATTGATTTTTGAATTTTAATCATAATCGTTAGAGCGAATTTTGAGAAAATCGAAAAAAAAAAAAAAAAAAAAAAAAAAAAACTTAAAAACAATCAGCGTTAATTCAAAATCACTTCCTTGCCTCAAATAGCTATTCTGTAGCCCTCGGGGCATGGCGTAGAGGTTAGCGTGCTAACCTCGTATACCAAACGTCGCGGGTTCGGACCCCAGGCAGTCCGATGATTTTATTTAAGCCAATTGGATACCAAATGGCTTAAATAAGAATGCCTGGACCCCAATATGTATATTCATATAATAACGGTTATCGTCTAAAGTCTTAAATGGCCTGAGTTGCCGAAAAGACTGTGTGAATGTGTGTGTGAGTGTGAGTGTGAATGAGAAAAAAAAAAAAGTGTGAATGTTTTTATAAAAAAAAAAAAAAAAAAAAGCTATTCTGTAAGCAAAAATTTAAAGTCAAAGCGTTAACATTTAGTAAATAGTGTTAAAAATTAATGCCATGTCTAGGGAGGTGGCTTTAATATTTTAACGTCGTGTTTAAAATAAAAATGGCGTCCTTAACCTAAAAAGTAAGGTTATGATTTTGATAGCTTTGAAATAAAAGCAACATGTTAACGTCGCTGTTAAAACTTTGTTTAGAGAATAGCATTTTTTTAACGCTGCATTTGTTTATTTTAAATTTTAACGCCTGTTTTTAGAGAATAGAGCTGAGAGAATGGTGCAGCAAGATTTTGTCCAGTCAAAATGTATAAAAACAAGACAACTTTTTTTTTTAAAGATATGTAACAACACCCTTTAGAGAAACTGACAAGAATTTAGGAATTTCTAATCTAAACATTTTGAAACAGACCAAGATATTCTTAAATTATGTGGAACACAGGAAGTTACTTGGATGTATGAGTCCAAGTGATATTGGAAGTTATGTTAAAGAAAAATATTTTTATTTTTTCAGGATCTTTATTATCTGAGGCGACCAAATCCAAATGTATCTCTAATTATATATATATTATATTTTAGGTCTGAGGATGGTATGATGAAGCCGAAACCGAGAACGGTCGCTCAGATAATAAAGATTCTGAAAAAAGAAAAAATTATTTTTCTTTGAAATAACCTCCAATATCACTTGGAGTCATCCAAGTAACTTCCTGTGTTCCACATAATTTCTAATTTAATTATAGTGTGCCGACCCCGCAGTGGGGGATTAAGGCGAAGAAAGGATAAAATAGAAGTGAGTGTTTCAGCCACAATTTTTTTTTTTTTTTTACTTATTCAAACAGAAAGTAAAATCTTAATCTTGTAAAAAGCAAGTTAAAAAAAAAAAGTTTTAAAAGAAAATTTTTATGTTTTAATTAAATTAATGCTATGTGTCATAAACTGGCAAAGTAGAGAGAGAGATAGAGATAATTCTTAGAAAGTTAACCAACCAACTTGTTTGATAGTAATTTATAGTTAATTCCTCGTCGGTGCTTGCGGAAGGGTGTAGGTATCGAGTAGGGTAGGAAGGACACTTGACGAGAGAGAGAGTCTTTCCCTCCCCCCTCCACCCCCTCTCACTCTCTCTTTCAACCAGACCACAAAGGGGTTTCGGTTATCTCGCCCTATGCAGCAGCAACCAACGACGACGACGACAGCTAATAACTTACCGTGTTCATTCGACCGCATACAACACGTCGTCGTCGTCGTTTCCCTCTCCACCCCCCCCCCCCCCGTTCACTCTCACTCTCTTAACTACACATTCATTTTCGAAGAACAAAATAATTAATTCAATTAATTTATTAATGTGAACAAAGGTCACTTTGCTCTGTTGGTCGGTGTGGGAAAACTAAAATGATGAGAAATTTTAAATTTTTTTTTTTTCTTTCGTATAATAAAATAATATTTAATTAGAGGAATTCTAACATCACTAAGAACTCTGTTAAGGAGTTGTCCGAAATAATAATAAAAATAAATAAATTCCGAACAATTGGGGTGGGGACTGTCCGAAGATTGAATGAACAGTCCCGAGAGGGACTGATTTTTGGGGAGTAAAGAGGTGAAGGGCCTCTCACTCCTAAAATTGGAACCGGGTTGTTGGCTCTAGAGCTAGATACCGGTTAAGGGATTGGTGCGTGCCCGTGTGCACGATGCACCAGGGGTAAACAACCGGGGAATGTGGCTATTGAGGACTTTTATGCCATAATTTAAGGCTTTTCCCTCAAATAAAAAAAAATGAGGTCTTACTATGAACCGAGGAAAATAAAAACTACTTGACTAAATTCGAATTAAATAGAGGAACGAGAAGATCAATCTGAACTCATTTGATTTTCTTAATCGAGGGGTAGGATGAAGACTGCAATTATAATAAATATCAACCTTAGATCGGGTAACTCGTGGTTGCTTCTCACGAGAATCGACAACGTCAAATAATTAATAAAAAGCATCGTAATCAATTAAACAAAAAAGTTTATCAAGAAATGAGACTACCGTTTAGACAGCAGCGTGTTTTAGTTGCCTATAGTCCAGGCAAAAGCATTCGGGGGTGTCTTTTAATAATGGCTGGTGTTAGCTTTATTAATTTTTTTTTTTTTTTTTTTTTTTTTTGAATGGGTGCATAATGTCCGAAGACCTATAATGACCAATAGTCACATGCAGCCAGGAAGAAAATAAAAACAAAAGGAGAAGCATAAAGGGGAAACTCAACTGCGGGAACTGAGAAGATGTCTGTTGAGGTTAGACTTGAAAGTCTGAAGATTGTAGGTTTTGGGGAAGATAGACGCAGGGAGCTTGTTCCAATCACGGGAGGTCATGGGGACAAAGGAAGAATGAAATTGACTTGTTCTGTTAGTCGTGATCTGAACAGCATAGGGATGCTGGGAAGATGCCTCTCTTGTGTTCCGTGAATATGTTGCATTGGGTGGGATAATTGATTTTAATTCGGCAGAGCATTGACCATGGTAATACCAGTAAAATACTGTATTACTGAGACATGTATCTAATTTGGAAGAATTGTTGAGGCAAGGAAAGAGAATTATAAAAAAATTTTTATTAAATTTGATTGAATTATAGGCAAAATATAATTTACTAGAAAATTATATTAATTTTTATTTTCTCTTACCCTATATATGTTAATATATAGAGAGAGAAAGTATTGCGATCATGTCAAAAATTAGATGTCGAGATTTTGATGGATATACATGTTTTGAGGTCCCCTGAATCCAAAAAAGTGGTTTTCGCGACATGGTCTGTCTGTCTGTGTTCAATTTTAGGCATGAAGGAATTGAGCTATGAGGGCAAAATTTTATATTCAAGTTTGACACCCTCCTGGAGCTTGAAAATTAGTTTTTAAACAAAATCGGCCAAAAAGTACTAGTACTTTACTGATGTACTTTTTCAGTTTTTTTTTTTTTTTTCGATTTTCTCAAATTTCGTTTCAAAGATTTTAATTAAAATTCAAAAATTAATTATTTTTTAGATGCTCTTTAAAATATATATTCTCATTTTGTCATTGAAATCTTCTGAAGACCACTTTACTCTTGTAGGAGGGATAGGAGAAATGGTTGCCATGGTAACAAAATATAAATATTTTCCCATAAGTGCAGAAAGTAAGTAAGTGCTTCAATCACCTTTTTCTGGCCAATTAGATAAATATCCGAGGCCGAAAAAATTTAAAATAAAAAAAAATACAAATTTATAAAATATTCAAAATATGATCTGTTATATTTTCCCATGTGTCAGTCACCAGCTATGTTATTTTATTTTTTGAATTTTGATTATAAATAAAATAGTCATTTTTTGTTTTGTTTAAAGACCTCCAAATTTTAACGTCATATAATATTTCACTGTGAATTATTATTATAATACATATCTGAATTTTTTTTTTTTTATAAATAATAATATTTCGGTAAAAATCCTGCCAGATGACAAACGAATATAAATGTGATTTTTTTTTTTGTTATCGATTGAAACAAATAAATAGAATTTTTTTTTTTTTGCATATATTAATAATAAAAGAGAATGAAAATGATGGGATAATATTCTCTGTTTCGCTGTGGAATAAATGAATCATTGGAAAATCCTCATCTCTTTGACCTTTTGTTTGTAATTTATCGGCTATGTATTAATTTATAATAAAAATCAATAAGGGATAAATTCTTATTTATTAAATAATAAATTAGCAACGTGGACCATTCATATTCGGTCTCCGAGAGTTCATTTAGGAAGTAATAAACAAGTGGTTTAGGTAACTTTTCTTTTACAAGATATATTAAATAATACCACCAACTACTTTAAAAAAGTTTTTAATAAAATGGCTACCAAAAAATAGAGACGGGGGTCTAAAGGGACATAGATGCCGAAAAAGACCTTAAATAAAAAAAAAGTTCAAATGAAATTAAATTATAGACTATATCAATGCAAATTATTATATTAATTAATTAACTACTCTGGCTAATAGAGTAGAATAAAGAAATTTATTTTTAAAGTGGAATTTTTATTTGATGGCCTCAAATTTTTTCGCCCTTCTATTAGTATGTCGCGTTACAAGCCGTGACGTCAAAGGCCGTGCGGCGACAAAAATAGGAAAGTTGAAATTTACAGTCGACGTTTCTGGGGACTCAACGCCTCCCTTCGTCAGGACTAATGTGGTTGAGGGGAGGCGTTGAGTCCACCGAAACGTCGACTGTAGTAGTGGTATTAAAATTTGGCCTGAAAATACCTTCCATTTGTCGTTTAACTATCTACACTAGGCTTTCCCAATCATAAATTCTGATATACTACGTCAGTAAAGTGTGCTTCAAACAATCCTCACGAAAAATTTTACTGATATACATTTTAAAAAGCATTTAAAAAATAATTGATTTTTGAATTTTAATCAAAATCGTTAGAGTCGATTTTGAAAAATTCGAAAAAAAACTCACAAAGTTCTTCAGTAAAGTACTAGTATTTTTTGGTCGATTTTGTTCAAAAGCTTATTTTGAGAGTCCGAGAAGGTACCTAACTTAAATATAAAATTTCAATCCGGTAGTTCAATTCCTTCATGCATAAAACCGTTACAGAGAGACACAGGCAGACAGACCAATTTTTCTGGATTCAGGGGACCTCCAAACGTGTATATCCATCAAAATCCCGACATCGAATTTTTGACATGATCTCAATTCCATTCAATCTGGTGTTTTAATCTCCGGATATTCAAGATTTCAAAATTCAAGTTCTCTCCAGATTTTTTTTTAATTATTTATTTTTAATCCGCTTTTTATGTTTTTTTCATGTTATTAAGTAATAAATCTAGAAGGCGGGCCCATTTTGTCTGTTCCCTACGCTCTCAACACTTTCCCTTACAATTAAAGAGTAAAGTAGCAGACAGAGAGGGTTTCTTTCTTATAGGGAAGGCGCCTACTTAATTGCAAATTGGTATCCATCTTCTAAATTTAGAATCAGAGAGAGATATTCGTTAGTAAAGACTTCTTCATTCATTCATTCAATGAATAAGGAATATGAGAAGAAGAAAATTATATAAAATTCTTAACTTGTAATTAGAATTTTTTTTAAATTTAGATGTTATTGAAGATATTTCGTAAAATCAAATTTTTTATAAATAAGAAATATATGTTTCGACGTTGTTAGTATTTAAATGGGGTACTAGAAATATAGCCATCTGAAGTTATTCATTTCTCAGACGGGGGTTTCTGTCGTGGGTCATGTCATCTTCAGAGCGAACTGTATTCTTGGCACACCTTACCCATGGGATCACAAAGTTTTTAATGTTAAAACATATAATAGAAGAATTTGGTTTTCGGTTTAATTGTGTATTTGTAAAAATTGTGTTTACCTCATTCTGTGTTCTTCTTTAGGTACAGTGAGCGCCTCAATTAATTCCTCACCTGGAAGTAGGAGCCTTAAGTATATGGTGTATAGTGAAATAATTTTAATGACCGATAAGGTAAAATAAAAAAATGGTAGAGATGATTTTATTTTACCTTTTCAAATTTAAAATTATTTGACTATACACCATATACTTAAGGCTCCTACTCCCAAGTGCGGAATTAATTGTGGCGCTCACTGTACCCAAAGAAGAACACAGAATGAGTGAAACACAATTTTTACAAATAAACCACAGTTAAACCGAAAACCAAATTCTTCTATTAGATGTTTTAACAGTAAAAACTTTGTGATTTCATGGGTAAGGTGTGCCAAGAATACAGTTCGCTCTGAAGATGACATAACCCACGACCGAAACTTTCCCGTCTGAGAAATGAATAACTTTAGATACCTAAATTTCTAGTACCCCATTTAAATACTAACAACATCGAAACATATACAGTTAAGATTACAAAAGTTATAACATCTGTGACAATCTCATTGTATGAATCTCATTTGAATTGTCAAAGATATAATAACCATTGTAACTCTTCTGAAGACCACTTTACTATTGTTCTTAATAGGAAGAATAGAAGAAATGATTGCCATGGTAACAAAATTTAGATAACAGTGTTATTTTCCCATACTTATAAATTTTACATCTTGAATTTCAAATGTACCGTGTACTGTCGGAAACTAAATATATGTCGACACAAAAAAATCTGGTGCGACCAGTCACACTAGATTTTTTAAATTAAAGTCAAAATAACCTGAGATTCAAAAATTTTTCTGTCACAAATTCACGATCGATGAATTTAAGTAATTTTAAAAACAAAAGAATATTTTTTTTTTAATCCTTATTAAAAGAGGGAGAGGGAAACCTTTTTGTTTTTTACTGAAACCCCTCAGATGCAGGGAATATAAGAAAAATCAATACTCTACGTGTATGTAGTATGTAAAGTAATTTGAAATTTGCTTGAGAGAAAAGCCTTCTCTTATTGATGAATCAATAGGTAAAGAGAGAGAGAGAGAGAGTATGTGTGTGCTGTTGCCTAACATCAGGCGTTCCCAAGAGAGAGAGAAAGAGAGCAAAAGGGCATTTGATGTTATCCAAACAAGCAAGTAAGCCCTTTGGAGAGAGAGAGAGAGAGAGAGGGGAAGTAAAAATATCTCCTTTCTCTCTCAAGGTGTTTCTTGTAACACTCACATACTGACAGATTTTTTTTTTGAAATTCTTTTCTATTTTAGAAGTGATATAAACAATTTAGTTGTGAAAATTGATCAAAAGTTGTTAATTCTTTTGCCATCGATTTTAGTCAACTCTTTATTCAAAACGATTGTTATTTAAATTTTTTCCTATTGTTAATAAATTTAGATAAATCATATAATTAATTGTTGTAGGGGTATTAATTATTGGAAGTCATTTCTAATTTTGTTTTAATATTTTTCAGAGATCAGTGGCGTAGCTTAACTCGCACCCGTGGCACAATACCTTTTTAGCACCCCCCCCCCCCCCATTCGAAAACCATATATTATATGTAAAATATATCACTCTGGCACTAAAATTAAAATATATTTTTCAGAAATCAATTATAATAAAAATTACCCAGCAATTTTTTTTGTTTTGAGGACAATTTGGCGCCTCTTTGTGAGTAGCGCCCGGGGCATGATGACCCCCCCCCCCCGCTAGGCCACTGTCAGAGAATAATTTAACATTATAGATTAATAAAATAATTTTAACTGTGGTTTATTTGTAAAAATTACAACGTTTCGGCCACTCATTCTGTAGCTTTCTTCAGGTACAATTCAGCTAAAATTACAAAGGTTGTTACATCTGTTACAATCTTATTTGAATGGAGTCACAGATGTAACACCCTTTGTAATCTTAGCTGAATTGTACCTGAAAAAGACAACAGAATGAGTGACCGAAACGTTGTAATATTTACAAATAAACCACAGTTAAACCGAAAATAAAATTCTTTTATTAATAATAACAACTGTGGGGAAGTCCGAAGTTCCGTGAAAACCATCTTTATGACACACAAATCTACTTCATCTGTGAAAGCCTAAACTCCAAAAGTTGACAATGTAAAATTTTCTTTACAACTTAGAATTGAAAATATTTTTATATTCTTATACTAAATTCCATTAGCTCAAAAATGCTTGGAGTTTTCGAAATCTATGAATTAACATGAAAAATGTTTGGGTATGATTAAGAAAATATCGTATTTAACTTGGAAATGCTACATATAATTTAAAGGATTTAAAAAAGAATTTTTTTGTGAATACAAAAAAAATTAAAGAATTTTTTTATACTCCTTGTTCAAATTGTGTCAGTCAAATCTATTTATTTCGTCAAGTCACAATTGAACTTCATCATCTTAAATTGCTGATATATAGTGAAATAGAGGGGGTTATAATCGCCTCCCCTCTCCTCTCCATTTGGCTTTCATGTACTCCGTTAATCAAGTTCATAAACCAAATGGAAATGTTGGATTTCGCGTTAATCTTACTGTTAGTTCTCCCATTAATAAAGACAGCAGAGAAGGTTGGTTGGTGTCCAATTGAGTTTAGAGACGGAGGAGGGACAGACATACTTGTTGTCATTTAGGGAACCCACCCTTAAAAAAAAAAAATTAAAATTAAATTAAGATTCTCTCATTTATCATCATCTGTAACTACCAGATGTTTGTTAAAAAAAAATTTCCCTCTGTTATTTGATATTTTTGTTTAATTTGTTCCTTTTGAAAAAATATAAACCCGAATTTGTTTTTATTTAAAGAGCTTAAAAAATATTTTTTTGTTGAATTTAAAATCTATATTTAATCAACATAATAAGGACGAAAAAAATATGGAGTGACTGTTCGCACAGCACTCAACTTTCTCTTACCTTCGGTAAATGAAAGATGTGTTCTGTGCTTGTCACACCAGATTATTTAGGTCGATATATAGGGCCTATTGAGTTTCAGCGGATTAGAATACAAGATGGAAAATTTATAAACATAGAAAAAACATTTATAATTTGTTATTAATACAATGGCAATTATTTCTCCTGTACTTCATAGGAAACTATGAAGTACAAAGGTAAGGTGGTTTTGAAACAATTTCAAGGGCAAAATGAGAATATAGATTTTAAAGAGGATCTCACAAATAATTGATTTATGAATTTTAATCGTTGAAACAAATTTTGAGAAAATCGAAAAAAACTGAAAAAGTACATCATTAAAGTACTAGTACTATTTGGTCGATTTTGTTCAAAAGCTTCGTGTTACGTCCCATGGGGGTACCTAACTTAAATATACAATTTCAACCTCCTAGTTCAATTCCTATCTTTCCTATGAAATACAACAGTAAAGTGGCTTTCAGAAGATTTCAATGCCAAAATGAGAATATACATTTTAAAGAGCATTTAAAAAATAATTGATTTTTGAATTTAAAAAAAAATTCGTTGAGACAAATTTTGAGAAAATCGAAAAAAACTGAAAAACTACATCAGTAAAGTACTAGTACTTTATGGTCGATTTTGATTAAAAGCTTATTTTCACACCCTAGGCGGGTGCCTAACTTAAATATAAAATTTCAACCTCCTAGTTCAATTCCTTCATGCTTAAAATTGAACACACACATACAGACACACAGACAGACCAAGTCGCGAAAACCACTTTTTTGGATTCAGGGGACCTCAAAACGTGTATATCCATCAAAATCTCGACAACGAATTTTTGACGTGAATCCAATACTTTCTCTCTCTATATATATAAAAACATATACATATAGGGAAGAGAAAGTAGAAAGGCACAGTAGCTAAGTTTGTTTTCTTTATTTAAGCCAAACCCACAGAGAGGTTTCGGTCGTCATTGTGACCAACTGCATATCAATTTAAATGTCTAACAAAAAATTATTTTGACTAAACCCTAGTCATGAAGATGGTAGAATAGTCGACCGAAATGTAGCTGTAAGTTTGAATAAAATAAAGATAGCTGCTGTTATTCTTTCCGAGCAATTCGCCTCGCTAAAAAGTAATTATTTGTTTTTGAAAATGTTGAGAACGAGAAATCTGAGGTAAGAAAAAAATTAAAAATTTAATTATATCAAATTATATTTCTTCACAGTGTTTAAAAGATTTTTTTTTGTTCAAATTTGTTAATCACCTCATCTTTATATGAATAAAATAATCACCTTTAAAATAAACAATCTTAAGATAATCTTTTTTTTTCTCCTCATCATCTTTGACAGGTTTATTCGACCAGATAATTAATTGTTTATCTCTCTCACTCACTCTATTTTGAGTTGGTTATTTAAATTGCAATTAATTTAGTTTAAAGGAGAAGAAGAGCTGGAGGGGAAGATCTCCTTCTTGTAGTCTGACAATTTTCAAAACTAATAGTCTTCATTAAAACCGACAGCAGTGAGAGAAAGAGAGAGAAGATGAAGAAGGCGTGTGCTGTCAGTTGAACTCGAAAACTCATAATCAAGCGAGGATTTTCAAAATCAGTGGGAAAATTAAATATAAAAAAAAGGACGTCTGGAAGATTTCATGTTGTAACTGACTCACAGTCAGTTGAAGTTTAGAAGTATACTTGAATGAAGGATGAAAAATAGAATGAGACAATCTGTATCTCAGCTATTAAAAACAACATTTGTGCTAAAAATTCAGATCTATTCTCTAAAAACAGGTGTTAAAATTTAAAATAAACAAATGGGTGTTAAAAAGTAATGTAGAAACAAACGTTAAAAAAATGCTAAGTTTTAACAGCGACGTTACATGTTGCTTTTATTTCAAAGCTATCAAAATCATAACTTCACTTTTGAGGTTAAGAACTCCATTTTTATTTTAAACACCACGTTAAAATATTAAAGCCCCCCTAGACATGGCTTTTTTTATCACTATTTACTAACAAATGTTAACGTTAATGTTAATGTAAATGTTAACGCTTTGGCTTTAAATTTTTGTTTACAGAATAGCTATTTGAGGCAAGGAAGTGATTTTGAATTTAAAGCTTACATTACTTTTTAACACCCATTTGTTTATTTTAAATTTTAACGCCTGTTTTTAGAGAATAGACCTGAATGAGTGTTATTCGTGATAAGAAAACAATTCACACCAATGTCAGGAAAAAAAGGACAAGTCAAATGATCATCTTCACCTACTCAAGAGCTCAGGTCAACGAAAATTATCAAATAAACAAAATAAATCAAGGCAACAAATAAATCTAGAAAACTTAACAAAGGGCCTATATCAAATTGACTAGAAAATAAACAGAAATAAACAAATACTAACGACAAAAAAATACAATGGACATATTTCAAGATCATCAAAATATACTGTATAATCTTATTTACGAGCATTTGTGTTGATTGGGAAAATTGAGCCCCTTGGACTCAAACCAGGACCTGACCCTCGCCGCGAAAGCGTGGAAGTTCTGGTTCGAGTTAAGGGGGTACGATTTTGCCCAATCATAAGCAACATTCATTATGAATATAATTTTGATACGAAAATCCGAGCAAAAATCCCCACTATCTACGGTATTCTACGGTTCTTGTTTAATTCTTAGAGGTTTTTTTTTTTAATAATCCGTAAAGATGCTATGTCATTAAGGGAGCCGCAGCCCCCTGCCTAGGCAGTCGGTAAATAAATAAATACAAACATAATAATGTTCATTAAAGAACAAAAATAAAATGAAGAAATACCTTCAAATGGGAAGAGGAGAAAGAGCAGGAACCATGAATGGGCAGAAAGACGATGTTTACCTGAAACAAAGAAAAAATAATATTAGAAATTTGATTTTCGTATATTGTACTTTAGTAATTATATACTCTAAGTATCCAACAAAGAAATAAGAAGGGCTATTTTGGAATATTAATCAAATGAATAGAAATTCTTAATTAAGTCAAAAGAGTAATAATAAGTAATTCAATTAATATATTGATAGTATTTAAATCGCACTTTTATTACTTGAACATTTGGATATTTAGCCTTTGAGATGTATCAAACAATGAGATGCAAATCTGGTATGACTCGCAAAGCACACTTTTTCTCTTTGGCTGATTTACTTGGATAAAATTTCAAACTCATAGATCATTTCATTCTTGCTTTTTGACCACACACACATACACATACACATACAGATAGATAGACCATTTTGTGGGATTTGGATTCAGAGGACCTCAAAACGTATATTTCTATCAAAATCTCGACATATCGCTTACTGAGATCAGTGGAGAACGTCCGAAATTCAACAATTTCAGAAAAGGTGTTTGAAAGTTTTATAAACATACTAGCCCGGGAGCTTCGCCCGCTGGACCCCCCGCCAGCTGGCTCGGGCACGCCTGCGGCGGACCCTCGCCTTTTCTTAATTTTGAAAAAAAAATCATTAATATTCCAATCCAGTGCTTGAGGATTTGTTTACATTCATAGAATACACAAAAAGAAAGAATACATAAATATTTCTCTATACATTTCCTATGGGAGAAATCGTAACTTGAGGAATTAATAACTCAAAAAGTTATAGGAATTTCGGGATGAAAATAATTTTTCTGTAATCCCTAGAAGGTCCACTTGAAGCAAAAAAAAATTTCGTTTTAAATTTCCATCGTGAAGTTGTGTCATTGAATTTTCGGACTTTCGCCACTATGATTCTCAGCAGATGATATGTCCTCTTTCTATATACATCTAAAGGTAAGAGAAAGTAAAAATTGAGAACCAAACAAACGAAAATATTTTTTTTTCTTCATTTTTTTATAAATAATAAGAATTTTAATAAACTTTTATATGAAAAGTTATTCTGTTTAAATCTTAATTAAGGAAAAAAAATATAAAATCTCGCAAATGTTTAATTATTTATTTATTTTTTTTTTTTTTCATTTTTTTTAATTAGCTTTGTTGTATTTTATTGTAGATTTTCATTCCAGTAAACCAAGCCAAGCATAAAAAGTTTATATAATTATTTTCATCTTCTCTTCTGCTTTGGTCTTTTGCTCGGCTTTCAGTTCCACAACAACAACAACAACAACAAGAAAGATCAATAATCCAATATCTATGTCTTTGTTGTTATTAAAGCCAAGAAAATTATTGAAATTGTGAGAAGGAACTCGAAGATATTATACCTCCTCTATTATATTCAAAAGATAAAAGATCTTTTCTTAAGGGTAAATAAAAGAAAAAATTTAAAGCGGGAACAAAAAATTTGCATATTTTAACAAACAATTTTTTTTTTTAATTAAGATTTTTTTAAAGATAAATAAAACAAATAATTAGTTGTTTTTTTTTAATAATTACAATAATTGAAAAATGTTAATTAATTTTTTTTTAATATTTAATAATTTTGTTTTGGGCCATCCCTCATCCGCCCTTTGAAAAATTTCCAAGAATGGAACAAGTTTATTTAAAAAATAAATATGTTCACAACAATTCTTGCTTTTTTTTTGGTGTAGTTGTTAGCGTACTGGCCATTGGTCCCAAGGGTCGCGGATTTTGAACAAAATTAATAATAAATTTAATTAAAATGTAATCAATTTTTCCTTTCTTTTTCCTATATATACTGTATGTTAATATATAGATAGAGAGAAAGTATTAGATTCATGTCAAAAATTCAACTCACTTGAAAGAACAGAACACAACTTGCAATTACCTAAGGTAAGAGAAAGTTGTCCACCAGTCACACCATATTTTTGTAATTAATTTAAAAAAATTATAGGTTATCGTGGATTGTTGAGAAATTAGTTTTTTTTTTTTTTTTGCTGGAAGATAGGCAACAATGCTAAGTATAATTTATGCCTTTCAACTGAGTGACTTTAGTAAGGATTACTAGCTTCGCCCTCTGGACCCCCCCTCAGGACAGACAGACGGATATTAGCGAATTATATATACAGTGTATATCCTTTATTTTTCTATTTTTTTTAACTATATTCCTCCTGGCTGCATGAGACCACTGGTCATTATAGGACTTAGGACCTTATGCACCCATTCCAATATATATATATTCCTTGAGTGCAAAGAATAGCTCTTTATCAATGTTCATTTATTAATTCAAAAACTGCCTATATCCAATCTTTTTTTTTTTTTTTTTTTTAACATTCACACTTTTTTCTCATTCACACTCACACTCACACACACATTCACACTGTCTTTTCGGCAACTCAGGCCATATAAGACATTTACGATAACCGTTATTAAATAAATATACATATATAGGGTCCAGGCATTCTTATTTAAGCCATCTGGTATCCAATTGGCTTAAATAAAATCATCGGACTGCCTGGGGTCCGAACCCGCGACGTTTGGTATATGAGGTTAGCACGCTAACCTCTACACCACGCCCCGAGGGCTATATCCAATCTGTTATTTTTGGTTGCATACTTTCCAGAAACTTATCACAAACTAATTTATTTTCGTTACTCTTAATCTCAGCCAAAAACATCGAGATGCAAAAAGGGCCTCGCATTATTTTTGCCTATGTCGAGGTGAAATCAAAAAATGCTCCTTTTCTGATTTATATAAAAGCGAGGAAATATTTTCACTTAAATAAAACCCCTACAGAATTTTATTTGTTTCATATATCCTCGCTTTTATATAAATCAGAAAAGCGAGGCGCATTTTTTTTGATTTCACCTCGACGCTAGGCAAAAATAATGCGAGGCGCCCTTTTTGCATCTCCGATGTTTTTGGCTGAGATTTCACTTCTTTTTGTGAATTAAATATTAAGTTATCCCATGAATAGATCTTTTAATATGCATTCCAAACAGTAAAAAATAAATACATCGTTTGGTATCCATTCAAAACGATAAACATAAGATTTCCCTAAATTTTATAAAATTTTAGGTTTTTTATTTTTGTTATGTTGGTAGAATGTAAATACATCGTTTGGTATTCATTCAAAACGATAAACATAGGATTTCACCAAATTTTATAAAATTTTAGGTTTTTTATTTTTGTTATGTTGGTAGATTGTAAATACTTCGTTTGGTATTCATTCGAAACGATAAACATAGGATTTCACCAAATTTTATAAAATTTTAGGTTTTTTATTTTTTGTTATGTTGGTAGAATGTAAATACATCGTTTGGTATCCATTCGAAACGATGAACATAGGATTTCCCTAAATTTTATAAAATTTTAGGTTTTTTATTTTTGTTATGTTGGTAGCACTCCTTCTTATCACGTTAATCTATTTCTATCTGAATGGATTTATCCTAAAAAATTTTTGTTCCATTAGGGATGAAAATTACTAATAATAATATAATTGTTCCATTAGGGATGAAAATTACTAATAATAATATATATGTTCCTAGATGACGTCATCAGGGAGCAAAATAGTTAGAATTGTCTTTTGGCCATGTTAAAGATAGGACAAATTTGAAATTTTGAATACCTCTCAAAAAGTCACTTTTGATCCAAAATGAAATTTTATATCAAAGGTATCGAGTTTTTGATAGTATCTATTTGTATTTTAAATTTCATCCTAATCGGTCCAGCAGGGAAACCTGTAGCTTTGTCTAAAAATTTGAAAATTGAAGAAAAGAATGAAAAAAAAAAGAAAAAAAAAAAAAAAAAAAAGGAAAAATAAGAGACTAACTTTTGACCTTCCGAAATCGGCAAAATCTCAACTTTGAGCCTCTGCCATTATTTTTGGCACTGGAATTTTTTTTTGAATTCGTGCTCAAAATAATCCTTATTTATTCTAGTTTAATATAAAAAAAATTTGGCTCCGATATCTTAAAACCTTTTTGAGATATTCGCCCAGAAAGAGAAAAGTTTCTCAAAAAATTTTTTCACGTCCCTATCTTTTATTAAGGATTTAAAATCATTCTTGATAATATAGTCTAGGGACGACTCGTCCATCTAAATGCAATGGGCCATTGGCATCTATTGGAATGTCAACTAAATGGTAGTATTAAGAGTTTCTTTGCTTTTTGCTTTTCACATGCTGGCGACGAGTCGCTCCCGCGACTCTTAATTTCAGGAAATATTTTAGTTATGCTTTATAATCTCTATTAAAATTACTTTATTACACAGGTAACAGGTAAGTAATCTAATAAATTAAATAGAGAGGGAGAGAGTAAAAAAAAAGCATAAGAAAAATGAGATTTGGTGATGTCAATTAGTCAGAGTGTTTTTTTTTGTTTTTTTTTTTTTTTTTTTTTGCAGAGATGGATTAGGTGTTGTTGTTGTTGTATAAAAGACAACCACCAACACCACCAGATTTATACTGTTGCTTCTCTCTTTTTTTTTTTTATTTCTTTCTTTCTGAGACATTCAATCTACTAAAGTAGCAAGTCAGATTTGTAATCAGAGATTTTTGGTGATTATTAGATAGAGAAAGAAATCACGTAATGCGTATAGTATAGTCGTCAAATCGTTTCCGATTACAAAGGATTAAAAGTTGTTAATGTTGTTAAAAGTGAAATGAATACGAAATGCCATCATAATTAATTTCATTATTGTCAGCAAAATATTTTTTTGTGAAAATAATTTTACTTCATGACAAAGAGTATAACAAGGTCGATAATAATATTTTTTTCCCTGATTACGATCATTATTGGATTCCTACGTACACTCACAGGTGTGAGACTCTGAGAACTAACTCATATTAAATTAAAACATATTTAAATCTTCCGGGGTCAAATATGGGGATCAAGAGAATATATTCATCTCAAAAATAATTGAAACAATCATTGATTTGATTGTATAATATTTTTTTTTATTTTGCCTTCTCGGTTACTGAGGCAATTTAGGGGTTATAGTATGTCTATTTAGGGGAAGGTGTAAACAGGCAAAAAGAGGGTGTAAAATATATCCTTTATTTAATATTTATCTCCTCAAACCTACTACGTCCGCCCTGATGCAGGCCTTCCTCAGTGAAAAGAAATCTAGAAAAATTTGTGAATGCATTACATTATGTATTAAGATTTTATTTCTAATTTACATTAAGGTTTTATAAAATTTTAATATTGTACATAATTTTTCTAGAATACTTCTCAATGAGAAAGTCTTCTGGCAGGGCGGTGGAAACCAGTAGGTTTGAATACAGTCCTGACTGAGTGCTATTATCCATATATATTTTAAATAACATGTATCGATGGCTATCGGGGGACGTTCCACTTGCGGATTTCTCGGGGCCACCTATCCGGTGTTTCAGTGCATTGCGCATTGGTATTCTTTAATCTTATATTTTTAAATTATTGGCTAGTGTAAATTTAAACTTTTGTAAATTTAGGAAGTCCCATTTTGGAACAATTCCAATACAAAAATTTAACTCTCCATTCTATTCTCTAAAAACAGACGTTAAAATTTAAAATCAATAAATGGGTGTTAAAAAGTAATGTAATACAACAGCGTAAAACAAAGTTTTAACAGCGACGTTAACATGTTGCTTTTATTTCAAAGCTATCAAAATCATAACCTTACTTTTTAGGTTAAGGACGCCATTTTTATTTTAAATACGACGTTAAAATATTAAAGGCACCTCCGAGACATGACATTAATTTTTAACACTATTTACTAAATGTTAACGCTTTGGCTTTAAAGTTTTTGTTTACAGAATAGCTATTTGAGGCAAGGAAGTGTTAAAATAAATTAATGTTGTTTAGAGATGTTAAAAGTTAATGTTTTTGTTTGGAGAATAGACCTGCATAAATGCTGTTTGGATTTATTCTTACAAAAAAGAAGAAGCTAATTTTTTTATTAAATATTTCGAAGTCCTTCGTAATGGATTTCTCCTCTCTTATTTACAACATTTGAATAAGATCATGTTGTTCATTTGGCAATTATAAAGTTTATTTGAATTTCAATTTAATTTTATAATTGCCGAATGAGCAACCTGGTCTTATTCAAATTTTCTATTGTTTGAGGCATACGTGGTGAAATCCAGTGATGAAGGAGTGCGTTTAGATTCCGAAATATTTGGAAATTTATCCCCCCCCCCCTTAATATTTGATAAAAATCTGCGTCTTTCTGACTGCTAATAGAGAAAATTGAGAGTTAAGAAACTCTCCCCCTAAGGGACGGGATTTGAGTTATTTTTTTTTTAAATAATTCTTTTGGAATTTCCATGCTCGATTAAACTAATTCAAAATCAATGAACAAACAAAAAGGATATTTCCGAACTACAATTATTACATATTGAACTAAATAAATCAATATTGTTTTTTTGTTAAGGACAATAATAACCAACAGTTAAAAAAGAGGACAATAAGTTCTATGAATAAATTAAATGTGTTTTTTCTCTATTTGAAACATCTTTTATTTGAGAAGAAAATAAGACGACATTTAGGATTTTTAAATTCTCTATATTTAAATTCTGCATCGAATGAGTACCCATTTGATAAAATTTTCTTTGATTAGAAATGAAGATTTATATGTTCGTTTAATACTAACAAATTCTCTATTTATTTTATTTTTGTAGCAAATGAACTGATAAATGTGTCAGGACATGGTTTTCTTATTAAACATTATCTTGAAAACATTTCTATTTCGGGAAAATGGATTACTTCTTATCGCCCGGAAATAATTAGATTCTTATCATATGATGAAGTAGAAAGGGGAGGCAATCGTGAGTGAAGAAAGAGAATAATAATAATAATCTAATCAATAACCTAAATTCCTTCTCTTTTTTATATTCGCAATAAGAGATTCTAACCATGTCTTATTCATAACGAAATTGATCTCTAAGTACTTCCAGAACTTCAAATATGCTAATCCTATCTAATCTAAAGAATTCACCGTAGTGCCTACGTTTAAAGATTTTTAAATTAAAAATTAAAATAATTTAATAATAATTAAAGTAAACACTAGGTTTAGTTTAAAAAAGAGATTTATTTAGTTTCTGTACATTTCGATGTTAAAACATCACATTAGAACCTTATTACAAACTAACTGACAAATTCTGTTGCCGATCTCTTTATAATTAAAGTAGATGTCAGCACTGTTGTTCTTTGCATAGATGGCAGCACTGATGAATTGTTTAACAGTGCTGCCATCTATGCAAAGAAGAACAATGCTGCCATCTACTTTAAGTATAAATAAATCGACAACGGAATTTGTTAGATTGTAATAAGGTACTGATGATAATGTTTTTACAGAAACCAAATAAAACTTCTTTTTTTTTTTTAACTAAACCTAGTGTTTATTTTAAATTATTTTAACGCTAATCCTAATTCAAATTCTTATTTTTCAATAATAAAACCAACCTCTTTTTTTTAATTCAATTTTATAGCACAAATTTGATTAACATAACCTCATAAAAATATTTAAAACCGCTAAGAGAAGAAATTAATACGATTCCAATATTTAATAAAAAAAAAAATAAATGTTGATATTTCTTATTAACATGACTAAAAAAAATTTTGAATATTTATTTTCATTATAACGGTATTTTGTTATGAGAAAAAAATTTCTCTCTCTCCTACTTTTTTTTATAGTCTCTCGAACACTAATTGAATTATAATTTATGAGCTTTAATGGTTTAAATGTGATTCGATTAACCGGTTTAATAAATAAATTTTATTTTAGTGCAAGAGAGTGAGTGAAAAAAAAAGTATTTGCAAATTTAATAATATGGAGAGACAGGAAAAAAAGAAAGAGTAGAAGAAAAAATCTGGAGTGACTAGTCGCACCAGATTTTTTGCCTCGAGATAAATTTAGTTTAGAAAAAAAAGTTTAGCGAGCGTGTGCCATTTTGGCTGCCTAACTACCGGGGATTAGACTCAATACTATTGCAATAGATATTATATCTTAGTAAGAAATTGAATATCTCAAAGAATATTCATGGAATTTTTTTCAGTACGTAGAGAATTTCACAGAATAATTGAAATAAGGATTAGAGAACTCCTTCCCTTTTAGGGGGATGGAAAGCATAATTATGTTAATTTAGGAACATAATAATTTAAAAAAAAAAATATTATTTATAAAAAAAACAGGGGGAAAGGAAAAGAGAAGAGGATAAAATATAAAAAATTTTATTTTTTTTTTTTTTTTTGAATTTTTTTTTTTTTTTTCTTGGTTTAATTTTTTTTTTTTTTTTTTTAGCCCTCCACCCCCTCCTCTCTTTATTTTTTTTGATTGAAGCAACCCAATTTGGGGGGCAGGATACACCTGAGCCCTAGCACAAAAGGTAAGAACTCTACCTCTTTGCTATGACCCAAGGGGAGGGGGTTAAAAAAACCAATTTTATATAATAATAATAATGACAATACTATTCAAAAATATTTGGATTCTTAGTAAAATAATTAAATTCAAAAGGTTTAATGTCCAATAAATTCTCTCTTTTTTCTTTGCAATCTTATTTTATTTATGAATAAATATTTGAATGCAAATTGGAGAATAAAATTAATCTCAATAACACTTAACCTAGATGTTTAAATTCTCATAAGTTAATTTGAGAAAATAAAATATTATTATTATCATCATCATTATTAGGAAATAATATAATTATCACAACGCGAGTCAATAAAAATATATTTATTAAGCCTATTTATTTATTCGTATGATTTTTTTATTTATTATTATACTAAATCAATATTCAAAGGTGGAAATTGAATATTAATGAGTGAAATCTCTTGACTTGTTAATAAATATTTAATAGTTTTTGATAATGTCATTTCAAGAGAGAGAGAGAGAGTTGTAATGTAGAGCTATAAATTTTGTATTTTAAAATAATGTAAATTCTAAAAGGTTAAAATGTGACCTCTGTTGTTGCTGTTTTGCAAATTTCCTGCTTAATAAAATTAAATTAAGAGTGAATAAATAAATAAATAAATTTTCTATTTTATTTAAATCAAATTACATAACCTGAACAAAATGTATTTTTTTACTTCACCAAACTACATAACCATAAAAAATTAATATCATTATTGTTGAGATTATTGGTTTATCACGAATGTGTTTATAACATTTTTTCTTTGGATACCAGATGGCTTAAATAGAAATGCCTGACCCCACAATAAATATATTCCTTACAACAGTTATCGTCAAAGTCTTAAATGGCCTGAGTTGCCGAAAAGACTGTGTGAATGTGTGTGTGAGTGTGAGTGTGAATGAGAAAAAAGTGTGAATGTTTAAAAAAAAAAAAAACATTTTTTCTATTATTATTATTATTATGGGAGTTTTTAATTATAATTAAAAACTCCCATAATAGGATTATTAGTTATTTGAAATATCTTTTTTTTTAATATAAAAAGAAGAGTATAGCGCCTTTCCTTGATTATGTGCCGTCCGCAATTTTTCAGACAACAGTGATCAAAGGTAGAAAAAAAGAAACTATTTTTATAAAATGATATGATATTTCATTTGGAAGAATTTCTGAACTTTCCATATCGTCCTCTATAGATACAAGACTACAAAATTTCATTTCGAAATTCCATCGGAGGGAGGTTAGTTGTTCAAACAGAGTGTGATAGACAGTAAAATGCCCGTCTGTCACGCTAGTTAGATCAACATGCAGTTGGAATTTTGGAATGAAATTTTGTAATCTTGTATAGAGTATGTTATGCAGTTTCGGGGGAAAAATACTCGGCATCCCGAGGGCTCAAAAAAAATTTTTAAAAATGCTGGAATTTTCCGGGTTCATAATTAATTAATTATACTAATCAAATAATTAAATATCTCAAATGAACATTTATGTATTAATATTTTTAAGGGATTACACGTTGAAGGGGTGTCTATGGGGGGGGGGGGGGACGAAGTCACCCAAGGCGTGTGGTAAAATTATAATTTTCTAATTCATTTCAAAGAAATTTCGATTACAAAGACAAAGAATTTTAATAAAATTGTTCTTTATTTTTTCGGAAGTTGTCATCATATTTTATCTTCTTTTTTATAAACGAGGAAGTTTAAAATGAAAGGGTTCAAATTCTAAGCGAGTTTCCTATTTTTTTTTTTTTTTTTATGCAAAAACGAAAGAAAAGAATTTATTTATACTCGGCCGTTGGTAGGCTTAAGCAACTAAGCTAAGTTTACAACAAAAGGCAGCCCAATTCTATTGTTCTGATTCAAAGAATAAAAAGAAAATTCTAGAAAATGAAAATGAAAACGGAAGAGAAGACGAAGAGCGACTATTAGTTAAATAAATGGCTGCTGGCATGTCTATTTATTTATTGATTCTGTAAATAAAGGTGTATAAACTCGTAAATACACATTGACTGTAGAGAGAGAGAGATTGGTCTGTGAGTATGTGCGTAAGTATGTGTGTACTTTGTTCATTCAATTTACTTTTCTTTGGGACCACACGTGTACAGGAACACGAAACGTCTTTTCAAAGAGAGTTGCCATAATCTAGTATTCGAAAAGAGAATTAAGTATTTTCCCTTGGAAAAAAAAATCTTAGCTAATTCGAATTGTTGCTTTCTCTTACTCATATATGTATATGCCAACATATTGAGGGAAAGTATGTCGAAGATTCGATGTCGAGATTTTAATGGAAATACACGTTTTGAAGACCACTGAGTTCAAAAAAGTGGTCTGTCTGTGTGTGTTTAGAATAAAGCAAGAAGGAAATGAGCAACAAGGATGAAATTTTATATTTAAGTTAGGCGCTCCTCAGTGGTGTGGAAATAACAAAATACGTCAAAAAGTCGGAGGGGCAGGATCTCGATCCTTTTTGATTTAAATACGATCCAGGATTTTCGAATCGGGATGGAAATCCTTTTTTTTTTGAGGATCTTGAATCTGGATCGAAATCATTTTTGCTCCCTGGATCTAGGGTCGGATTACTAATCCTTTTCAAAGGATTGCCAATCCCTTAAGATTTTTTTTCTTTTTAATAAATAGAATGGAAGAATAAGTACAGGTGCAGCAAATGAAGAGAGCCTTTGGATAGGGTGAATGATTTTCACCACTCTAAAAAACTTTTTCTCGAAATCTAAAAATTTTACCCGAAATTTCGAACATTTTTTTTTTTTCGGAACCAAAATTTTTCCCACCGAATATTTTACTTTTTTTTAGAGACCAATTTTTCCGAAACATTTTTTTCCCAAATATTTTACCTTTTTTTGAGACCAATTTTTCCAAACATTTTTTCCCCAATCCAATTTTTTGTCGAAACATTTTTTCCCCTTTGACCAAAATTTTTCCCAGGGCGAAAATATTTTACCTTTTTTTTAGAGAGCCAATTTTTTCCGAAACATTTTTTCCCCAACATTTTTAAACATTTTTCCCCCCGGAACCAAATTTTTCCCCCCAAAAATATTTTACCTTTTTTAGACCAATTTTTCCGACATTTTTTTTCTCCAACCAAAATTTTTCCCAAAAATAGTTTTTACCATTTCAAAAAAAACCGTTTTTATCATAGTTTTCGTTTTTAAATTTTATTTACAATTTCACCATTTATGCCAAATGCCGAAAAAGGAGACCATTCCATAACATCAACAGCAACTTCTCTTCGAATTATTTTTAATAAATATGTATTTTTTGGTTCAAAAAAAGTCCGGATCGGATTTTCTTATCACAGATCTGGATTTGGTGATTGGACCAGCGATCCTTTTTCTAAATCGAATGGGATCACCCGATTTTGTCGGATCGCTAATCCTTTTGCAACAGCAGTGTATCTGATCGTCCGAAATACCCGGATGTGGGAATCGGATAGCTAGTCCTTTTTCAACGATTCAAGAAGACCAATCACACCAGATTTTTAAAAATTGATTCGATTGTTGACGCAATAAATACAAATAGGAATAGATGATGACTCCTGATAATGTTCCCCGGTTGTTTTTTTACGATTGCCCTTTTATTTGAAATTCTCTTTTTTTTTTTGTTTAATATCGTCCATCAAGGGATGATTCATGTTTATTTTTGACTATTGTAAAACAAACAGACAGAGAGTCCACCCAATGCCTTTAAAAATTAATTGAATAAAAAAAGAGAGAGGAAATGAATGTATGAATAGAGAAATCAATAAATTAATCTGAAGTTTGGGTCACTAAATTATGTGAGAATGTTATTTTTTTGGAATGGAATTCAATCTTTAGAGCAGTGGTTTCCAAACTTTAATGTTACCACGCCTCCCTTAAAAATAATTAATCTTATGACGCCTCCCCCCCCCACCCCCATTTTATAAAATAATACAAAAACAAAAAAAATATAAATTTATATAAAAATATTTAAAATAAATTTTTTTGCAAAAAAAAAAGTATTTTTTGTTTTAATCTCGGGGGGGGGGGGGGGTAATTACACTTTTACCCCCCCTGTATTCGCCCTTGCTAGGGAGGCGCGCCTCACAGTTTGGAAAACGCTGGTATAAGGGTATTTTATGGCTGGTGGAATTTGTATCAGGAATGAAAGTTAGAAAAAAACGAAGCTAGAATTTTTTCTTTAAAAATATATTTTAACAGCTTATGTTTCGGCCTTGGTAAAAGCCATCCTCGGATGACCACTAACAGCTCCGAGGATGGCTTTGAAAAAAGCCGAAACGTCAGCTGTTAAAATATATTTTTAAAGAAAAATTCTGGCTTCGTCTTTTCTAACTTTCATTCCTGAAGAAAAAAATTTTTCTCAAATCTTATTTTCAAGCCTTAGGGGGTGCCTAACTTAAATATAAAATTTCAACCTCCTAGCTCAATTCATTCATGCTTTAAATTGAACCCAAACAGACATACAGACAGACCTCAAAACATGTATAAATGTATATCCATCAAAATCTCGACATCGAATTTTTGACATGAATCCAATACTTTCTCTCTATAGGCCTATATATATATATATATATATATATATATTAACTTATACATATAGGCAAGGGAAAGTAAAAAAATTCAAATACTGATTGAGATTAGTTCTATATATAACAAGTTGCGGAAACTCAGCCTAGTAAAATTCTAAGTGGACTAATCATATCTTACTTTTCTATCAAATGAAAAAATCCCTACAATATTCTGCAAGGGATTCAATGGATTCCCGATTCGAAGTTACCCTGTGTTGTTATTATCTGTTTATGAGAGTTTCGAAATCTTCAAAAATTAATTCCGCCCCAGTAATAAGAAATTTTAGAATGACATTAAAATGTTTCTATCTTACTATGCTATTTGCTAAATATTGAATATAAATTTTAACTCAAACGGAATGCACTTATTTTTTAGTAAAAGTATTAAAAAAACATTAATATCTTTATGCATTATAGGGGATGGGGCATTAACCCCCCTGGTTAATGCCTTCATACCTCCCCCGCCTTCCCTTTAAGGAAATGCGAGCCTTTACCGCGAAATTACTCGCAAAATAATTTGAATACATTTATAAATAATTATTTTAATTTTTATTTTATTTTAATTTTCAACCCTTAATCCACCCCTGTGTAAAAGTATATTAAGGAAATTTGATTAACAAAAATATAGGCTATACCGAACGCCGCGGGTCCGATTTGGATACCAAATGGCTTAAATAAGAATTCCTGGACCCCCAATATGTATATTATTAATTAATAACGGTTATCGTATAAAGTCTTATATGGCCTGAGTTGTCGAAAACACTGTGAGAATGTGTGTGTGAGTGTGAATGAGAAAGTGTTTAAAAAAAGAAAAATAAATAAATAAAAAACTAATTTTTTTTTCAATGACACCTACACTCCCCCTCCCCCTTTCAACAGCTTATATTCTCCCTCTACCCTTTGTGAAATACAAAATATTTAATTTCATATTCAAAAGAATCCTTTTTCGAAGCCAAATTATTTGTTTCTATCATTTTTTTTTCAACGATAAAATGCATATTAATTACCTTTAATAAGACTCTCAAGAGGGTGTGTTGGCTGACGGCGTGGTCAGGGTGGGTTACACTATTCACTTTTATTCACTTTTTAAAAAAAAGAGAGCAAGCAGCGGGCGCGCCTGCCGCCCAGCCACCCGCTCGACTGAACGAGAGACTTGTCTTTCTCTGTTTGTATAGGAATAAAAATAAATGAAAATAACAATTCCCTTTTTATTAAAAGTAAAAAAAAAAAAAACCTTTTGCTCTAATCTAATTTTTGAGCTTGAAAAGAATGTCAACAAGTGATTTGGAATATTCCAAGGCCTTTCTTAAATAATCAACCCTTCCCTCATCCCCCTAATCTAAATAATAATCAACGCTATTTTTTGAATTTTTTCTATTTAGTGGCTTCGATTTAGCTAAAATAAATTAAAAAAACATTTTTTTCAATTTTTCAACCCCTAATCCAATCTTTTTTTTTAACACTCACACTTTTTTTCCATTTAAAATTAGGCCATTTAAGACTTTAAACGATACTCGAATGTTTAATATATATATCTATTGTGGTCCAGGCATTTTTATTTAAGTCATTTGGTATCCAAATGGCCCAGAATCTTCTAAATATTATTATTTGATTTATAAAACTAGCAATCATTTAGAAAATTGATCTTGGTGGCCAATATTCGCGCCTCCCCTTAGACTAGTTCGCGCCTCCCTAGGGAGGCGCGCCTCACAGTTTGGAAAACGCTGCTTTAGAGTATAGAAAAATTTATATGTAGATTTGAGATTTAATATTTATATTTTTAATTAAATTTTGTGATTGGTTTACCTATGGGAAATTTTTGAAATTTAGGAGTTTCCCTTTGGGAAATAAAAACTCATCTAGAATTCCCTCAACGGGTTGATCTTAAATTTATATAAAATTTCATCCTGTTATGATTATTAGGTTAGAAAGAGATGGCCTTTTTATATTTTGTCTTATTTATTCAACAATTTTGACTAGTGTATTTTAAATAAAAGCTATTCTATTTAAGCCATTTGGATACCAAATGACTTAAATAAAATCATCGGACTGCCAGGCTCCGAACCCGCGACTTTTGCTATATGAGGTTAGCACGACAACCCCTATACCAAACCCCGAGGGCGAGTTAAATTTAAAAAGCTATTATAAAAATATTTTATATTCTTTATACTTCATTTAATTTTGTTCATTAGAGGGGTTGAGGGAGGGAGATAATCGTCTTCACACCCTGTAGACCCGCACCTGTTCGAAGGGGTAGCCAACCATCCTTGGAAACAAGCGCTTGTTAAAAAAGACATCTAATAATGGGATAAATTTGTTCCTATGAGCTCTCCTCAAAATTTTCTAGCTATCTCCCTCTGTACAGTACATAGGTCTCGCCTTTGGGCAGCCAAGGTGAAAAATGAAATAATTATTTTTTGTCGACGTTTCGAGTGCTTATCGCACTGATCATCAGGACAAAATCGTTGTCAAAAGTTCGTTGACAAGGTACCGTACCGTTATTGTAGCAATGTCAACGGACCTGACTGCCTGATAACTATCTTGTTCTGATGATTAGTGAGATTGTCACTCGAAACGTCGACAAAATATAATTATTTTATTTTTCTACTGACCATACACTAACACCACATCTTTATAGATTCTTTTAATAGAGATATTTTGATTTTCTCAGGGAATATATTTTTCTAATTTTATTAATATTTATGTTATAGAAGAATATAAAAAAAAATTTAATAAAAGTGTAAAATGGCTGTTATTTATTATTAATCTTAAGGAAGGTAGATTTGCAGCAAGGAGAATAAAAAACTATTTTAATTTCTTTTGGTCGACGTTTCGGACGCCAATCGCGTCCTTCTTGTACTTTTTACAATCTTTGGTCCCGAAGAAGGACGCGATTGGCGTCCGAAACGTCGACCAAAAGAAATTAAAATAGTTTTTTATTCTCCTGGCTGCAAATCTACCTTTCTTAAGATTAAAAAATTTAATATCTATAGTTCAGTGTTTCTAAAGTGAATGCAAATTAAATAAAATCGTTTAAAAAGATTTTAATTTTTTTATTCCTTAAATTAATTATTGCTAATAAAATATTTTTCATCTTCAATCTTGTTTTTTAAAGAGGAAAAAGAGCGAAGGGTGTATTTGACACTTTTTTTTTTAGAATGCATCTAATTTAGTAAATAATTTTATTTCCTTTTAACGTAACGTTGTTGCTACTTTTTTTGAATGGGATTTCTTTTGTAAAGTTGTTTACGTTGGGTAAACTAAATGGACTCTCTCGACTTGAGATGCATGAAATTGCCATTTTTTTCCTAAGAGAGAGAGAGAGAGAGAGAAAACTTGCCCTCCTAACTGAATATAAATGGTCGCATCGTATATATAAGATATTTTCACTCGTTGTGGTCTCTCTCTCTCTCTCTCTCTTCAAAGGGTTGCGTTGCTATTTTCCCAGACAAAAGAAGCAGCCATTTTACATAAAGCTTGAAAATCCACTTAAGATCTCCCTCTCTTTTTTTTAGTATACATTGATTCCATACTCTACTATTTTAAGGAAAAAGAGGTGGGGGATCCATTTGCCCTTTTTTGAAGGGTTATATGACGTCGCAGAGTGGGATTTTATGTGAATGATCAGAAAAGAACGAAGGGAAAAAGCAAATTTCAAAATTTCTCTCTAATACAAAAATAGAATAAAAGATTTAATTATTTTTAAGCCCATACTTAAATTCCTTAAATAAGAAATTTTAGCATATATACCAGGTATAGCTGGTAGATCTCAATTATCGCGGTTCAATGAAAATGTCAATTATTTTGTTACAAATTCGAATTATTAGAAGAAATGAAGGAATTTTAAATATAGGAAAATGTTATGAATTGTTGAATTCCGAAGAATAGGGATTCGATAAATGCGATATTTCCTAGACCACAATAATGTAAATTAATTGGAACAAAAATGTAATAATTTTTAGGTACTGATATATGGCTGAGTTAATTGTTGAAAATTTAAGAAAAAATAAAAAAATAGGGTAGCCCTCGGACTTGGTGTAGTGGCTAGTGTGGTGGCCTTTCATACCAAAGGTCGCGGGTTCGGATCCCAGGCAGTCCGATGATTTTATTTATGACATTTGGATACCAAATGTCTTAAATAAGAATGCCTGAACCCCAAATATATATATTCATAAATAACGGTCATCGTAAAGTCTTATATGGCCTAAATTGGCGAAAAGACTTTGTGAATGCTGTTAAGCAATGTCAAAGCAGAGCTGAATTTCGTTTGAATAGAACAAGAGTGTGGACGTTCCCCGGTAATCCTCGATATTTGTAAATATACATTTTTTTTTAAATTTATTTATCGGAATGCTCAACGATACTAACGTCTGTTAAAATTAAGAAGAAATTACAGTCACCCAACACTCAAAATACAACTCATATCGATTGGATGTCATTTCTAAATACCAAAAGCGACACCCTAAATATATATTCCAAAAGATTACCCTTAAAAGTAATCGATACCACATAATCGAAATCGAAATTTCAACAAAAATTATAAAGAATTTGGAATAAACCGTCCAATAGTTTTTAAATATTTATTTATTTCAATTAATTGGTAGACAAACAAATTTAAATTTAAAATTTTTTATGATATTCTTATTAAAAAAAAAATTATAGCTCAAAGAGAAGAAGGAATTAGTTTAAATTTCCATGACGGAAGAGCACTTAAGGCTACTTAGGATTTTTTCGAAAGCAATTATTACATCATTTTTCTTTTTTTTATTATTGTTGTACTATCCCCCCTCACCCAATAGCTTTTGAATACAGATGTAGGGATTTTATGCCGTGTCATCAAATTATCAATGAGACAAAATAATAAGGAATCATCATCATTAAGTCATCTTTCTTAAGTTCATTAAGACTTTAATTGATTCTCCCAACTTAATTATTTCCTTATCTTTTGTCTAAAGAAAAAAGTGTTAATTAATTGTAACAAGTTATAATAATGTCTCACTAGATCGGGAATTTAAAAATATGGTGTGACTGGTCGCACAGCACACAACTTACTCTTCAAATTCTGTATTAACATATATAGAGGTAAGAAAAAGTAAAAAAAATAATTTCCTCCCTTTGTCTAATTATGTCTTGGAAAATTATTTTTTAATACATTTAAAGATTCATCTCTGAATCTCTCTGAATCGTTTTTTTTTTCTTTCGAAATATTAGATTAATTTTTTTGATATCAGTGAAATTATCTTTAATTTAAATATTTCAAAGGGTTGAGAAGAAGCGCTTTTTTCATTATTCAAAAAAATAATTTTTCAGTTACATACGCTTGACTGGAGATAATTTTTTTTATTATATATTCAGATCTAATTTTTTTTTTTTTTTCGTTTTAATGAATTCAACACAGAAGGTTTGAAATAAGCCAGGAAGAAGAAAAGAAAGGGTGGGGAGAGAAAAAGAAGTAAGCAAGCGATGAGATGCCTTCAAGCGTTATATACGAAAAAAAGAAAAAAAAAGTATCTCACATGATGTTCTTAAAAAGATCTATAATAATAATAAAAATAAAAATAATAATAAAAGACAGCTCGAGAATTTATTTTAAGAAAGAGAAATTTATGAAGTTTATGTTTTGCTTCAGATCGGACGCCAAGTTGAAATTTTGAGTTTACGAGAGCGTAAGCGACAAAGGTGAGGAGTCGAGGGGGAAAAGCAGTTCCTGAGTTGAAGACAGCTCGAGTTCAAATCCATCTCATGGCAAAAAATTATCTAACTGATGCCTCTTCTCAGGAAGGAAACGAGAACTCATTTCAGTAATATTTCCATGAAAGTTACCTCTAAGAGTCTGACACAAATGACTGAAGAAGAAACAAATCAACAATTTTGTAAAAAAAAAAAAAAAACATAACGTTCGCAATATATGAGATGTCGATGAGAGAAGTGGCTGTCTAACTATTAGATTACAGTCAAACAGGATAGCCTCTAGCAAATGAAAATCCGAATAAAAGAAAGTGTTTCGGCTTTAATTAGATAATACCATCTTCAGTTCTTATGAAGGATTATGTTGAAGAATTGAAGACTGAATAAGAAGAGAGGATGTCAGCCAAACAGGATAGCCTCTAGCAAATGAAAATCCCAATACAAGCAAACGTTTCGGCTTTAATTAGATAATACCATCTTCAGTTCTTATGAAGGTTATGTTGAAGTGCGAATAGGAAGAGAGGATATCAGCCAAACAGGATCTAGCAAATGAAAATCCCAATACAATAAATAAAGCGCTTCGGCTTTAATTAGATAATACCATCTTCAGTTCTTATATTGAAGACTGAAGATGGCATTATCTAATTAAAGCCGAAACGTTTTCTTGTATTGGGATTTTCATTTCCTAGAGGCCATCCTGTTTGGCTGACATCCTCTCTTCCCAAGTATTAATCTATTTCTATGAGATTTTGTCGCTCACGATAAAATTAAAATCTCATTTATAAACTATACTGTATTATATAAAAAGTTCAAAACAAGTTTCGGCTCGGTTACAGGTTTCGGCCGAAACTAAGATTGAGGCAGAAATTCCGTTTCGGCTGAAAATCTTGTTTCGGTCGGACCCTAGTTATTAGTAAACAATATAATATCCATCAAGACTGTCATTTTTAGTTAAGCGCTGATATAAATGAAAATATATATTTAATTGGTGATCCCTCTAATCCCAGGCGGAGGCGATTCTGATTGAATCACCTGGAAAGAGGACGATTTCAATAAATATCTATTTAACGTGTGCTGTCTAATGTTTCTCTCATCTCATCTCCCCGTTCTCAAGTGGAGTGTAAACACATATACAGAGCAAGGGCTGCTGATGCCACGTGGTCCTCCCATGTGGTCGCCATAGCAACCAGCCACACCTCAAAACGAAAACGCCCTTGCATTTACTCTATACATACACACCAAGGCTTGCTGTTGCCATTTTAATTTCCCTAAGCCCTTGTTTGTTTTTCTTTTTTTTTTTGAATCTACCTTCAGGGAATAATAATAAATAAGACCTAGTAGCTAACTACGTTAGAAATTAAATTCGGCTAGAAAGTTAAAAAAAAAAAACGCAACTAAATTTAGTTGTGTAATTGAGTCCATGCTCAAAATTTGAATTATAGAATTATTTTTAAAATTTGTTTATGCGGGAAATTATCTAATTCTCAAACGGCTAAGATTTTTGAACGGTATTACAACGAAACCGCGTTATGCTATATGAGGGATTGAGAGAGCATCAGTATTAAGTTTACTCATGAAATAATTACATGAGTAAACTCATGGGTGGCACTTGAAGGTAAACTTAATAATGGTGCTCACTTAATCTCTCGTATAATGAGACTTTTATAACGCGGTTTAGCTGTAAAACCGTTCGAAAATTGGGGTTTTCCGAAGAACTAGGAAATATTTAAAATTTGAAAGAAATCATTATAGGGAATTTTGAGAAAATTAGAAAAACCTAAAAAAGTACACCAGTAAAGTACTTAGTAATCGAGGAGCGCAATTTGATTTATATAGAAGAAATAAGAAAATATTTAAAAATTGATAGAAATCTTTTAAGGGAATTTCAAGAAAGTTGGAAAAAAAAAACTAAAAAAAGTACATTAGTAAAGTACTAGTACTCGAGGTTTTCCGAAGACGAGATCTAGCGCAATTTGTTTTCTATACCGGAACTAGGAAATATTTAAAATTTGAAAGAAATCATTATAGGGAATTTTGAGAAAATTAGAAAAAACAAAAAAAGTACTTCAGTAAAGTACTAGTACCCGAATTTTCCCAAACACGAGACCTAGCACAATTGCATAATTGGACCCCAAATGGTATATATTTAAAATTTGAAAAAAAAATCGTTAGAGCCGTTTTCGAGAACTGATATGCTTACATACAAACAAACAAACTTACATTGCTAGTTTAATAGCCTAAAATAAGATGATACACATTAACTGACAACTCCGCAATATGACTCAATGCTTTGTCATTTAAGCTCAAACTCTCGATGAATGAACTGATGATGGTTATATTTCATTAAAACCGAAACTGTTTCCTCAAAAGAGAGTTTCATTACCGCTGATCGCTCTTTTAGCCTATTATTAGTTTATATAAAAGTATTATTATTATTTCAATTTAAAAGTAAATTCCAAAATAATAGCCACCCTTCATTTGTTATTTCACATCTGAATAGATACCGAGCGACCCTTCTATTCAGGTAAGATTCACCCTTTTTGATTGGAATCTCTCTTTCTCGTGAATTTGGAAGGCATTTACACTTTCCTATGTGGATGTCTTCCTTCCTTTTCCTTCTTTTTCTTCTTTGGTAGTACAAAGGGAGCATCCAACCGAGGAAATAAAAAAACACACCCTCCCTTCATTTTCTCTCCCTGTCTGCTTGACTTCGTTTTCTAATCTTAGGTCGCACAAATGTCAGAAAATCTTCTAATTTGTTTTTTTTTCTTTAAGAATGAAAAATATGCAGCTTAGACATCAATAGAACGGTTCTAGAAAACTTGTGAGTTGGTCATTTGTGTTGCCTATGTTCCAACAACTAATGAATTTATCAAAAACTGTATCACAAATTCAGAGATATGTATATTTGTGTTCTTAATTAAATTAAGGCTCCGATTCCCGGTTTCTACAATTACTTTCTCAATGCATTTAAATAATTTCATTTTATTTTATTAAAATGAATAAAATTTTATTTATTTTATAGTCTTCTACAGTAGAAGTTATAGGCCTCTACTTTAATATCCCAAAATGAAAAAAAAAAAATGTTTTTGATCTTTTCTTTGTTTAATAACCAAAATATAACTGCTGCTGATGTAATAAAGTTATAAGATGGAGTAGAGGGGGTGGGAGAGATGGTAGGAGGCAATGCAGTAGGCATAAAAATTTTCATTTCAAAAGATGGGAGTTCAAAGACTCTTTTGTTTTATATATCAAAATAATAAAATATCTACGAGGTCAATTATTAAGAATTTTTAATTTATAGAAATTAAAATACTAAATTATATTGGGTACCAATTAATTTTAAACAAATTGGAACGGGGTCTAAGTTGGCTTAGATGCCGAAAAAGTCCTGAAAAATAATATTCGATCCTTAACATACTGGCCTAGGGCCTCGGGTTTGCATTCCGTTCTAGGCGACAAAAAATTATTTAAATTGAATTGACTACCAAACAATTGAAATAAATATGGACGGGGTCTAAATGGCCATAGATGCCGAAAAAGACCTCAAATAAAAAAATAATAATAATGATCGATCCAGCAATTCTAAATATGTCTAAAGACTGTCTTAAATAGAGAGAAAGAATACAGTCAAATCCTAAACATCAACATAACAATTCTATCTTTCCTATGAAGTACAAGAGTAAAGTGTGCTTCAAACAATTTTGAGGGCAAAATGAGAATATACATTTGAAAAAGTATCTTCAAAATAATTGATTTTTGAATTTTAATCAAAATCGTTGGAGCGAATTTTGAGAAAATCGAAAAAAACTAAAAAAGTACATCAGTAAAGTACTAGTGCTTTTTGACCGATTTTGTTCAAAAGCTTCGTGTTACGTCCCCGGCGGGTACCTAACTTAAATATAAAATTTCAACCACCTAGCTCTTTTCGTTCTTGAGATATTTTGTTCACAGACACACAGATTAATATAAATACATCAAAACAAATAAATTTTAAGATAGAAGACAGTAAATTAATAAAATGCGTCTACTCAATTATGTCGGTCGATTCTTCCTACCTTCAGTGAATTTCACCATTGGTGTCTCACGAAGAAGGTTAGAAGAATCGGCCGAAACGTCGAATAAATTTATTAATTTTCTTTTATTGACTGCCTTCTTTCTATCTTTCATTATTATCCTTCGTTCAGCCACTATCCTCTGCATTTATCTATTATTCAAAAAAGAATTTTATTATTTAGTTAGTAAAAAAAATTTAGATAAATTACTAAGGATTTTATTTTCAAAGAGTCCTCTGACCCTCTATTTAAATTTAAAAGGATTTTTTTTTAAAGAAAGTTGAGAATGAAGAGAGAGGGACATTTATAAAGTGGCGGTTGAAGCCATTGAGTCTGTCTCTCTCTTTTCTCTCTTGACTTGGCGGTGGTGGAGGAGAGAGAGAGAGAGAGAGAGAGAGAGATAAATGAGTGGAAAACCCTGTAAGAAGAAAAAGGGTGAGAAATGCGAGGGTTCATCGCCCCTAGGATTTGTATATGACAAACCCCAACGATTTGTCATTTTACTTGAGTGTCGGAATTATCAATTTTAATTTAAAATAAAAATTATTTTGCAAAAAAAAAAAAAAGATCGTTTTAAAAACTTCTAAATCATATCATATTATTAACAATACAATTTTTAAATCCATGTCCAAGTTTGGGAAATTTTTTAAAATAATTTTGTTTGCGGATGCGCAATTATAAAGGAAACCCTGATTGAGAGAACTTTGTTTCTTTTCAATCTATATGTACAGTTAGTTTCAATATTAACCGCCACCCCTAGAGAATAGAGCCGTGAAGTTAGACAACCAGTGTGCTTAGAAAATAAATAAATGAACTTTTTTAAATATTGCAGTGGAAATACAATTTTTTGAGACAACAATTACGCCAGCTAAGCGCTCTGATTGTCTAACTTCACAGCTCTATTCTCTAGGAGTGGCGGTTAATATTGAAGCTGACTGAACATTACAACACAAGAAGTAGGCCCCGAAAAACCAGCTTGTTGAACGATCCCAATTTGCCATCTATACTATAAATTTAATAAATATATACAATTAATCCCTAAATAACCTCAGATGCCGAGAGGGAAAATTAAAAGCAAAAAATAAAGAATTCAAAGTGTTTACGTTAATTTATAAACAAAGGAATATACCATGGTACAGTCGGTATCCCAAGTGCCTGATGTGATCAGGAGTGGAGCCTTGAGCTTAGGCAACCAAAATGTTTAGCTATCGGAAGTGCTTTCTTAAAAGCTTTTTCCTTTTAATTGCTTTAAAAAAAGATTATTTATTTTAAAAATATTGAATTGAAATTGAATTGAATGAAATTGAATTTAAATATATATATAGTTTGGTAGACTAAACTCAAAGATTCACTCTCGAGCATATCAGGCACTTTTTCCTAGGAGGTACAGTCAGTATCAATATTAACCGCCACCCCTAGAGAATAGAGCCGTGAAATTAGACAACCAGACTTTTTTTAAATATTGCAGTGGAAATACAATTTTTTGAGACAACAATTACGCCAGCTAAGCGCTCTGATTGTCTAACTTCACGTCTCTATTCTCTAGGAGTTAATATTGAAACTGACTGTACAAGAGAAAAGTTGATTTATCAATTTTAATTAAAATCCTAAGAACGAATTTTTAAAAAATCGTAAAAAAAAAAAAACTGGAAAAGTACATCAGTAAAGTATTAGTACTCTTTCGCTGACTTTATTTATTTTCGCCTCTAAGACAGACCATTTTTTTGTACTCAAAACGTGTATTTCCATTAAAAATCTCGAAATCGAATTTTTGACATGAATGCATTAGTTTCTACTGTTTGAGAACTATTTCAAATTTATTATAAATCATAGCTATAATGAGAACATGTGTTTTCAATTAGCCCATTCCCTGTTTAAATGTGTTATATAGAATCCAAGAGTAGAGAGACTCCACCGAAGTGAAATTTACAACAAAATCCTTCCTAATAGTATTATTTATAAATGATATATTATTATATTCCTTGTTTTCTATTAATTTTCATTTAATTTCATTTATCCTTATTTAAGGATCAATTGTCACAAATAACTCTTAGAAATTAATCAAACGATCGTTAGGCTTCTATTTATATTAATGATCTTAGAAATTAACCAATAACGAGATCGAACGTGAAAACTTTTTTTAAACATTCATAAAAGAACATCATCTTTCATTTATAATGAAGGAATTCTTGAACGGAAATTAAAATAGGAGGGGGGGGGGCGAGATCTCCCAAACAACAAAAATTAATTTTGGAGAAAAAACTTTTTCCAATCTATTTTGATTAGTTTGGTAAACTTATAAATGAAGGTGGTCGTTTCTTTTTCGTTCATGTGTGTGTAAGTAAGAGTGGCGTAACAATAGGGTGGCAAAATGCCATACGAGTTAAGTTAGAAACTATGATTTTAATTAAATAAACACCCAAAGTAATCGAATAAATGAAGCTAATTTGTTTATGGTGGAAATTAATAAATTGGTCAAGTCAAGTCAATGAGGAAGTGTGTGTTTTGTGAAGAAATTGTTTCAAATTAGGGTCATCTCCGGTAAAGCGCAGACTCGCTTGCTCTGCTCTGCAAGTGACATTGATTAGCTGACTTTTAGATTGGGGGAGGCTTTTTTTTTATTTGCTTTTTCGGTTATAGCCGACACACACACATGAGGCGATATCAGCAGGCTTTCGGAAATAGGGAAAAGATTTGATCCTGATGGAATTGAACGTATAAAAAGAGAGAGAGAGGTTATAAATCCAATACAGAAGAAAAAATTAAGCGGATATATTGGAGGAAGATTAATAAAAAAAAAGTGAGAAAAATGAAGTAGTCAGCTTACCAACTAAAGAATAAGACACTGATCGCTACTATGAGTGTTAATCCGGTATCACGTTCTTACCTGAAACAAAAGAAAAAAAAAATTATTAGAAAAAATTTTGGAGTTTAGGCTTTCACAGTTGTTATGATTAATAAATGAATTTGAAATTGTTTTGCAAGAATGAACTATGTAGAGATATAAATAACATGTAATTTTTGGTTTATAATAATTTGTACAGTTTAGAGAGAGTATATATACTACAGTTTAAAAATACAATAATTGAATTTCGTGTCAGATTGTATGTAGAGGCGCTGCGATCGTCCATGCAATGCAGATGGCGTTGCATATCGAGATGCGGAAGCCATTTTGGTTTCTCAACTAATTCAGATGAGATTGTCACAGATGTAATAACCTTTGTAATCTTAACTGAATTGTACCTGTAGAAGCCACAGAATGAGTGGCAAATTTAGCAAATAAAACACAGTTAAACCGAAAATTTACACGACTACAGTGAACTAGTACAAATTTGTTTGTGCCAAGGAAGTTGGAGTAATAATAATAATGATGTTATATTTCAATGAATTAGTTTTTTTTATAGCAACTTTTTTAAAATCTTTCCTTGCCCTTTGTTAAAAAAAAAAGTTTGGCTACGACGTCAATGTTGACGACCAACCAACTCTCTAAGGACTCCGAAAAGTGAAATGCTTTCTACACACAATCAGTGTGTGTGTGTGTGTGTGTGTGTGTGTGTGTGTGTGTTGTGAGATGGCCAAAACTTTTTCAAGTTAAAGTGAAAAAAAAAAAACTTCAAAGAAAGAGAAAAGTTTTTTTTTTTCTTTACCCCGATCAAATTTTATTCATTAAACTTTATTATTATTAAAATAATTTATTAAAAAAAAATAATAATAATAATAATATTAATAGTCAAATTCCTTTAAAATATTTAAATGAGAAAAACTTTCTAATGATGTCAACAAGAAGCGAAATCAAGTTCACTTTTCTAAAATTATTAAGATTACGAAAATCATTTATTAGACCTATAGAAATATTTTTTTTTTTTCAACTATCAACATTAAATGTGAGATTTATATTAGGTGGGGAGCCAAACATTTACGTTGACTAACGAACGAACCTTTTGAATATGATTCGACATTTTTTTTTTCAATTTTATTTATTGTCGCCACAAGTGCCTGATGTAGCTCGAGTGTGGAGCCTTGATCGTAGGCAGCCGACATGCTTAACAGGCACTTGTGGTAACGACTGTATATATACTAGACGCGGAGTCAGCCTTCGGCGGGATTTGCTTCAAATCAAGGGAAGCGTTTAAATCTCCATGATTGATTGATTGAGGCTTCTTTACACCGTGGCCTTATAAATCTATTATGCTCTCCGTATCACTTTCACAAGACCCCAGGAGAGGAACAATCGAGGAATGGTCCATGGCTATCAAACAGCTCTGGGTGCATGTAACTGAAAGGGATTATATTCCCATTGCTCCAGTAGAGGCGCTTGACTTGGTTGAATTTTTGCGGCAAGCTGCATTTGAGCTCGAGTCTAATTACTAAGGTCCAGCTTATCCGATGTTGCTTCCTTTCGATCCCAATGAACCTGTCTTTTTTTTTATTTTCCCTACAAGAACCTCACAGACATACTAGAGGTGAGCATCTCCTTTTCTTAAAACCGTGCAAATAGAGTATTATGACGATTTTTTCTATTTAAATTATTATTATATTGTAATTACGGAAATTGTCCCAAGTTTTGTAAAGATGGAATGGGGGATTGGTGATGGAAATAGTAACGCATTCAGGGAAGAGTTTAGTTCCGAATTCAAATTAGCATTAATAAAGACGTTTTGAAAATTATAATATTTTTGTCCAAAGGGAGAGTGCTCTTTCTGCCTCCCCTCCTCCCCCTGAGACTGTTAGTGTTCTATTAAATTAAAACAAAACCAGCTTCATATTCCATATGTCTGTAAAAACCATTTATAGGGAAGTTGATTTCGTAAACTGATTTTGTTTTATTTTTAGATTGACGTCAGAGAGAGAGAGAGGAAGGAAACAAGAAGAAAGAATCTTTTTGACATTTTCTCATTAACTAATGTCAATATAGGGGGGACTTTCTTTTCTTTGTAACTATCCGACGATGCGTATGTGTAGATAAATTTCTCATTAATTTCTTCCCTCTTCAGTTTTTTGACAAATTTATCGATATGACAAAGAGAAAGAGATAAGAGTATTGATAGGCCCTTTTGTTAACAATCTCCTTTTTGGTATTCATTTCATTTGTAACTTCAACAATTAATAACTCAGAATGATGTGTAATTTCTGATTGAAAATAATTTACTTTTTATTGATTTAATGGAATGCTTGGGATCCGAACCCACAAAATAAAGTCTATAAAGAGAGCAGAGAAGAAATAGATAACACCTGTTTTGAAATTTTACTTTTCGATTTTATTCTAATACGATACTAAATATTAATTAAAAAGAACCGTGAAGGGCATAAATTGACCAACTAAAAGGAATCATAAAAAGAGAGCTTGAGGCTAATTGTTTGATGTAGGGATAAATAGTTCAAAAGAATTAGTAAAAAATACCTCTCTTTGACAAAACATAAATAAAATGGCATTGTATATACTTTGAAAGGTGAATGTCCTCGAGAAAAAAAGAATTCATTCATAAGAGTATGTTAATTTTTTTTTCTTTGCAAAAAAAAGCTAATGGAACGTGATATGGAGTTACTTTTGTAGAAATTCAAATGAGTTTATTTATTCTTTGGCTTTAATGAGTTATACACTCTGACGGTCGGTAAAAAAATAAATAAAGCCATTATTCGTTAATTATATATTACTACCCTCCTTTTCTATTTAATGGCTTTTGCGATTGAAAACGCCATGTATACAGACGATCAAGCATGTACGCCAAATTTGTTATAATTGTACGAGGGTAAGTCAAAAATTATCTGCAATATAACTTTTCTTATATTGTTCATACTAAATTCTGCCCTAGTTTATTTTATTGTTATGATGTTGCGGTCCTGCTAAAAAATTTGGCCCTAATTCCTCCATTTGTCTTCCTCTTGTTGCAGAAAGATCATGGCCACTCCATTAGAAGTTTGCACCAATAAGGAACAAGGAGCAGTGATCTGGGTTTTGTGGTCGGAAGGTTGATACACCAAAATCCATCAAAGACTTTTGGCACAATACGGGAACAGTGTCTTGCCACAGCGAAGTGTCTACGAATGGATTAAAAAATTCAAAAATGGTCGAGTGTTATGTATGAGGAAGAAGCATTTTTGAATTTTTCAATCCATTCGTAGACACTCCGCTATGGCAAGACACCTTTCCCGAATTTTGTGCAGAAAGTTTGATGATATTTTGGACCCTGGTACACCTTCCGACCATAAAAACCGGATCACTGCTTTTTGTTACTCTTTGGTGCAAACTTCTTGGAGCGGCCATGTTCTATCTGCAACAAAAAATTTGTATGGATACACACAACTTTCTTACCTTCGGTAATCGAAAGTTGTGTCTGTGCTTGTCACACCAGATTTTTGTGTCGACATATATTTAGTTCCCGACAGTACGGAACATTTGAATTCAGATGTAAAATTTATAGTATGGGAAAATATTTATATTTTGTTACCATGCAACCATTTCTCCTATCTTCCCTATGAAATACAAGAGTAAAGTGGTCTTCAGAAGATTTCAATCGCAAAATGAGAATATACATTTTAAAGAGCATCTAAAAAATAATTGATTTTTGAATTTTAAAAAATCGTTGGAGCAAATTTTGAGAAAATCGAGCACAGCACACAACTTTCTCTTACCTTCGGTAATCGAAAGTTGTGTACTGTGCTTGTCACACCAGATTTTTGTGTCGACATATATTTAGTTCCCGACAGTACGGAACATTTGAATTCAGATGTAAAATTTATAAGTATGGGAAAATATTTATATTTTGTTACCATGGCAACCATTTCTCCTATCTTCCCTATGAAATACAAGAGTAAAGTGGTCTTCAGAAGATTTCAATCGCAAAATGAGAATATACATTTTAAGAGCATCTAAGAAATAATTGATTTTTGAATTTTAAAAAAAATCGTTGGAGCAAATTTTGAGAAAATCGAAAAAAACTGAAAAAGTACATCAGTAAAGTACTAGTACTCTTTGCCGATTTTGATTAAGCTTATTTTTCCGGTCCAGGAGGGTGTTTAACTTAAATATAAAATTTCACCTCATAGCTCAATTCCTTCATGCTTAAAATTGAACACACACACACCCACACACCCACACACCCACCCACACACAGACAGACCATGTCGCGAAAACCACTTTTTTGATTCAGGGGACCTCAAAACGTGAAGATCCATCAAAATCTCGACATCGAATTTTTGACATAACCAATACTTTCTCTCTATATATATTACATATAACATAGGAAGAAAAAAAAGACAGAGGAATTGGGATCAAACTTTCTTAGCAGGACCGCAACAGCATAACATTAAACTAGGTGAGAATTTAGTGTGGACAAAGTATGAAAAGTTATAGCTACATTGCGGATAATTTTTGACTTACCCTCGTAGCTAAAGGGTTAGCCAAATTAGAAAAATGGATTCATAGGATAAATATATTTAAGCTAATATTATTTGATATATTTTAAATATTAATTAGCATTTGTAATTTTCGATGTGATTAAAAGATATTTCTTTTGGATTATCCTGATTATTGTCTTATTTTAACCCTTGGAGACTTGAACGAATCGATCATCCCCATCCCCCTCCAGCCTTCTCTTTCTATTGAATATTCCAAATTTTAATTTAACTTTTCTGGCCAATAGAAGTGAGTTGTTTAATTAAAAGTGAAGCGAAAACTTCCACCCCTTCTCTTTTTTTGGCTTGTTTATATATCAAGTTTTCTGTGTGTGCATATTTCTAATTTAAAGTTTTTGATTTCAACTCCAAGAGACATAAAAATTATATCTTTTTTTTTTTTTGTAAAAATGTTCAAGACACAACAAACAAACAAAACAAACTCGCAAATGAAAAACTTTTTTTTTATTGCTTGTCACCCAAAACGACTAATTGGGAGTATAATAAATAAAGTTAAATTTTATTTAAAGCAATATATTCAGTTTAAAATTTTAAGTCCGAAAATAATTTATGAAAATGATCCACCGATCATTTTCATAAATTATTTTCGGATTGTGTGAGGCACACAATTCTTATTTAAATTCGTGAATTACATATTCTTAGAGTTCTACCTTTGAAAAGTTAATATAAAGATCCTCTTAATCTCAGCTCTGAGATTTTGTTCTAAAAAAAAGAGAGAAGAAAATCTTTGGTGACAAGAACAAGAGGAAAGAGGAGAGGTAAGGGGGGAGAAACAAAGCGAAATTTGGAATTAAAATTGTGTGGAGAGTAAAACCAAAAGCAAGCAACCAACCCACCACAATGGCTTCGAAAACTCCGCTTTGGTTAATTATTTAATTATTCAAGAAGCATCGAACAGAGAGAAAGAGAATTCTTCTCTTTAAAAGAAAATAAATAAAGTCGATCAATAAAAAATGGTAACAGCAAATCACACAACTTTAGATTATACCAGTACATTACACCGATTCTCTTTTAAACTTCTAATGATTTTAATTAAATCGAGAATGCAGGCAACCGAAATGCGTAGCCGTGTTAAGTGTTGTCTTAGGCCGGATCCAGACGAGCGTAAAGTGTAAAATAATGTAACCCGGATCAATTAGAAGAGCAATGGAGAAAATTTAATATATCATATCATACCCTAGTGTTTGATTTTCTATTTTCAAGTCAATAAATAATCAACCCTTGGTTGATGTTGAGCAAAGGGTAGCTGGACCTTTGATGAATAGATGTCGAAAGCAATCCAGAGAGAGAGAGAAAGAATAAGAGAGGGGGAAACTTCGACTAATTAACGTTAAGTGCAAACAAATTAATTTCAAACAAGCCATGACTCATTTGGGGAGACAGTGTTCTTTTTAAAAGGAGGGAAGGAGGTGGACGTTTGACATTTTGCAAGAAAATAAATTTTCTTCAATTTAAAAGGGGGGTAAAATTTTTTTTCCATCTTAAATTCACATTTCATGATTACTAAACCTTTGAGGGGAATTTTCGGGTAATAATAATTATAAATTTTTTTATATTTATCAAAGCGTTTGCTATGTATGGACAGTTTTTTGCTTTCTCTTACCTCTATGTATGTTAATATATAGAAAGAGAAAGTATTGGTTTCATGTCAAAAATTAAATGTTGAGATTTTGAAGGATATAGGGCCTACATGTTTTGAGGTTTCCTGAATCTAAAAAAAAAAAATGGTTTTCGCGATATGATATGATCTGTCTGTCAGTGTGTGTGTGTGTGTGTGTGAGTTTGGGAACAAAATATCTTAAGAACGAAAAGAGCTAGGAAGTAAAAATTTTATATTTAAGTTAGGTACTCTCCTGGGACGTAACACGAAGTTTTTAAACAAAATCGGCCAAAAACTACTAGTACTTTACTGATGTACTTTTTCAGTTTTTTCGATTTTCTCAAAATTCGCTCCAAAGATTTTGATTAAAATTCAAAAATCTATTATTTTTTAGATGCTCTTACAAAGTATATTCTCATTTTGCTCTCAAAATTGTTTGAAGACCACTTTACTCCTGTACTTCATAGGAAAGATATGATAAATGGTTGGCATGGTAACAAAATATAAATATTTTTCGCCGTTTATATTAGATCTTGAATTTTAATATATCGGTGGCCCATCGGGGCTTGGTGTAGGGGTTAGTGTGCTAACCTCGTATACCAAAAGTCGCGGGTTCGGACCCCTTCCGATGATTTTATTTAAGCCATTTGGATACTAAATGGCTTAATAACGTTTAAAGTCTTAAATGGCCTAAGTTGCCGAAAATACTGTGTGCTTGTGGATGTGAATGTGAGTGTGAATGAGAAACAAGTGTGAGTGTTTAAAAAAATATATATCGGTGGAAACTATGGAAAATATTTCTCGATACAAAAAAAATCTGGTGTACAAGCACAGAACACAACTTTGGATTACCGAAAGTAAGAGATTTTTTAAAATAATAATGAGATCGCTCTGATCCCTAATGACTTTGAAATTTTTTCTAATAAAAATTCTCGTCTCTTTCTTAACTGGCGATCGTAATATTTGCGTGTTTGAAACACATGTAATGAGAGGATTAGCGTCTCCGATTGCCAAAGGCTTTCTTGCATCCATTTAAGGTTAGGCCTTTATCACCTTATTTGGACGACTGAATCTATTTATGCAACTAACTTACTCACTTAATGTTGTCTATTATTATTACTAATTTAATGATGAAATGAAATCGTTCCCCAAGGGGTATTTTCGAAAATATCAAAAGAGCAATTTGGAAAGGTGGAAATAATTTCAATTTTTTTTTTTTTTTTTATTAGGTAATAAGGAGATATGGAATTTATTTTTTTTAATAATTCAATTAAATTTGTTATTTAGAAAATATAAGCTATATATTAATGAGTGTTGTGGAATCCAGAAGACAATTGGAGATTATTTTTTTTTTGTCAAAGGTTTTTGATTTTTCGATAATGATAAAAATCACGAATGGATTAAAATTTAAAAGTTTTTAGTATATTATTTAAATTAACTAAATCGAGTAGCTTCTCTTATTTTAAACAAATTTTATCAACAACTTTCTGATTAATTATTTCCTGATATTCCACATAATAGCCAAAAAAAGAACAAGTATTTCCATAAGAAATGCAAATTTTATTAATTTCTCAATTTGGCTGTGCTCCAAGAAACTAAGTAATAATACTAATAATATTATTATTATAGACTACGAGCAGAAAGAGTTTTCAAACAACATTCGTTTTTATTATTATACTTAAAAGAAATTTGTAAATTTTTTTCTATTAAATTGATTATTTTAATTTTTATCTATTAGGCCCTACGGTCTGAGATCTTTAGGGAAGGATTTAAATATCAATCAAGACCTGATCCAATTTTACGCAGTTGAAGTAATTTAAAACACTGAAATACTTCGAAAGGACATTCATTACAAAGAGTAGGACACATCCATGAGAAAAAAAGCAATTAAAAAAATTGTTCCGGTAACTGATTGATGAATTAATCTCTCGTTTCGGCACCAGCCACGTGACAAACGCCGTTAATGGAATTCCGAAGAAAGAAAATGGGTTAATAGACACACAAACACACAGACACACACACTTTCGTGATTTATGATATCTTCACATAAACATGTTGAATAGATGGTTAATTATATACACCTTAAGTTGTTGTTGTTGTTAACTTAATCAATAAAAAATAAAAATTCTTAATGTCAACGAATATATTTTATTATTCTTCGGAAAGTAAGGTGATAAATTAGAATTTATCACATAAATTAGAATTTATCTCCGTTGTATTTTCTATTTTTTGAATCTATTTTTTTTTTTTTTTTTAAATAAGATATTTTGTTCAACTTTTTGTAATACTGTGAAGAAAACTTCTTACAGGGAGAGTAATATAAGAAAAAAATCTGGTGTGACTGGCTCACAGCACACAACTTTCTCTTACCTTCGGTAATCGAAAGTTGTGTTCTGTGCTTGTCACACCAGATTTTTTGTGTCGACATATATTTAGTTCCCGACAGTACGGTACATTCGATTTTCAAGATGTAAAATTTATATGTGAAAATATTTATATTTTGTTACCATGGCAACCATTTCTCCTATCTTTTCTGTGGAGTACAAAAGTAAAGTGGTCTTCAGAAGATTTCAATGACAAAATGAGAATATACATTTTAAAGAGAATCCAAAAAATAATTGATTTTTGAATTTAAAAAAATAAAAAATTATTGGAGCGAATTTAGAGAAAATCGAAAAAAACTGAAAAAGTGCATCAGTAGCTTCGTGTCACGTCCCATGGGGATGCCTAACTTGAATATAAAATTTCAACCTTCTAGCTCTTTTGGTTCTTGAGATATTTTGTTCACAGGCAGACAGACAGACCATGTCGCGAAAACCACTTTTTTGGATTCAGGGGACCTCAAAACGTGTATATCCATCAAAAAAAATCGACATCGAATTTTTGACATGAATCCAATACTTTCTCTCTATATATTAACATAAATAGAGGTAAGAGAAAGTAATATATATATAGAGGTAAGAGAAAGTAAACATTTTGGGATTTGTAAGGCTAGGTGTGTGTCTTCGTGCACGAAAGCTCCTTCGATAAATAAACGGGGAAAATTTCAATGATAATAAACAATTTTTAGTTCTCCCTACTCGACTTGATCGATGTTAACTAAGTCTCAAAGTTCGGTATAAGGCTTAACTAATTAACAGATTAATTAGCTATCTGAGGTATAAGAAAGTTTTGTAAGATAGCACCTTAATAAGAGTTTCATTTATAAAAATTATTAAAAATTAAAATAATTAATAATTATTTATAAATTTATAAATGATGCTCTTATTAAGTTGCTATCTTCACAAAACTTTCCTTATACATCAGATAGCTGTGATAACAACTCGAAGGTTAAGCGTGTTTTTGTTTACTATATCGATGATTTGCTATCTCTCGGATAAATTTGCTAGTTAACTAGAAGTAAAGCAAGCAGCAGTGTATAAATGATTAGAATTTGATTCAAGTTCCTTCGAAAAAAAAGTTTTTCAAAAATGTTGACTTTTTGTTTTTTAATTGTAAGTTCATGAAAATTTTTAAACATTTTTTTTTTTTGTTTATCTCCACCTTTTCTTAATTACATTTCTTCGTTTCTTTCTTTCATTTTTATCTTTGAATTTAAATTAGTTGTTTAAAAAAAAAAAAAAATTTGCAAGCTAGTTTTATACTTTTTCTATGTTTGAGTGTGTAGGAGTATCGATCTTGTATGTTTATCAGTTCCCATCTCGAAAGGAGATAACAGACTAGACATCTCTAATGGTCTGGTCCATCTCCATCTCTTTCCTCTCATTACCACGACGACACATTTACATTTTAACAAGCCTTTGGGGGGTATGTGGAGGGGATGAAATGGTTCGTTTCCACCCTTCAATTACCAATGTTCCTTACTAACCCTACTTCCTTAATTTCAAAATCAAATTAAGTCGGAAAAACAAAAGGAATTCCAAAAAAATATATTAGGCTAACGCAAATATATTTTAAGAGTTGGATGGGATTGGCTCATAATAATATATATTTTGAGTTTTATTTTATAAATTTTTCAAAAATTGGATTCATGAACATAGCAAATGGAACGACAAACGTTTAAACTTCCAATATTTATTATTTATTCATTTCTTGCACCAAATTATATGTTGAAATCTAATAAGTTATTCTCTCTTCAGATCAATTATTATTATATTAAATGCAAAACGAAAACTTTTTGGAGATTTCATTCGGGATTTTTGAATTCTCATACCATTTCGAGTAAAGATTGCTCATAAATAAAATTCGGTCCTATAGATTTCCAATACCACCTATACCAAACGTCGCGGGTTCGGACCCCAGGCAGTCCGATGATTTTATTTAAGCCATTTGGATACCAGATGGCTTAAATAGAAAATGCCTGAACCCCCAATATATATTTTCAATACAACGGTTATCGTCAAAAGTCTTATATGGTCTGAGTTGCCGAGAATACTGTGTGAATGTGTGTGTGAGTGTGAGTGTGAATGAGAAAAAAGTGTGAATTTAAAAAAAAAAAAAAGATTTCCAATGTGTAATAATCTAGGGATGAAATTAAATTAAAATTAATATTTCGTTGCGAACGCCAATTACATCTTTCTTAGGATAATTAATTGTTAAATAAATACAGATTTAAGTTTTTATATTAATACATAATACAAAAACAAATTATTTCTTGAAAAATATAAATTTAAGTGCTTAGTGCTCGAAGTCACACACCCCAAACCCAACCGGCCTCTGGCCGTAGCCATCTACCGGCACCCCGTGAAGTTACAACATTTCCTGTCTCTAAATCCTCCACCTGCTTTCGTCTCTAGCTAGTGAACTAATCCTTATTTCTGGTTCCACCCGGCTCCTTTTATCCAACCTCTTCTATGCTAAGGAGGATGTCCTAGTTTGAGGAGGAACTTCCTCAGCACCGGCATGTAGCCTACTCCTTTCGAAGAAAGCATCACTGAGAGGGAATCTTCTTTATTCCCTTCCACAGGTCGGGACGTCACAGCAACTCCCTCTCCTCGTAGAGTTCCCTGGGAGCTATTGTGGTGAGATTCAATATTCCAAATCCAGTGCCTGCTTGAAGATTTGTTTAGATTAAATAAATAATTTTAATGAAAAAGCCCCCCACACCCAGGATTTGAACAGGGATCTTCTTTGTAGAAGTCGGCACCCTAGCTCGCTACACCAGGGAGCCCCCCAAATTTAAGGGTTGAGACTATACAATTCAATTAAACAAATACACACCATTTCAACTCTTGAATTAATATATATTAGGAGATAATATTTCACTTATCAATGAAGTCAGTGACTGATTTTCTATAAATAGAAGAAGGACCAAGTGCACCCAAAAATAAAAAGCCTCCGAAATCCAATAAGACAATTCGAGTTAGTTTTATTGATTTTCAGTCTTTCAAAATTGTCCCTGAAGATGGGTCAATAAAATCAACCCGAAGCGTCTCATTGGATGTGGAAAATCGGAGGCTTTTTATTTTTGGCTGCACTTGCTCCTTCTCCAATTTATATTTCACCTATTATAAGAAAATATCTGTATTTAGATAAATAAAAGATGTCAGCCAGAGAGAATAAATAACCTCTATTGATTGAAAATCCAAATAAAAGAAAACGTAGATAACGCCATCAAAGTTCTTATGAGAATATAAGCAAGCATAAAAATTAAAGCAGAAACGTTTTCTTTTATTTGGATTTTCATTAGATAGAGGCTATCCTGTCTGGCTGACATCCTCTCCTTTTATTAATCCAATCCTCGGAGGGCCAGTTCTCTCATTGATAACATCTGTATTTATTTGACAACTAATTCTCCTGATAAAGAACACGTCTGGCGCCCGAAATGTTTATAATTAAATAAAATTTTTATCTGATTTTATCCTTGGTTGCTATTAGATTTTATTACATACAGATTTTAAATATAAGTAAACAGTCGTTGTTGAGAGTAAATATTCAGTGTTTATTGCTGGAAATAATCCGCCACATTTAGAATAAAAAGACGAACGCATCCTCTTTCTTATCAGAAATTCTTACCACGCCATTCACAAAAAAAAACTAAGCAACGATGTCACTCTTTTTTTTTTGTTACAAATGCGCCAACAGAATTTTATCACTTCCCCGGGACATGTTTGAAATCGACATACAGTGTGGAAAAAAGAGAGAGGAGTTTTATTATTTACAATTCCACCCCTTCTCTTTCTCTCACTTTAGAGCGAATATGAAGACGTGAAATTGAATATGGAAATGCAATACAATATGAACTATGATTGGGTAACGTGATTTGAGAAGAATATATAGATATATATTATATATTAGAAAATCAAAATATGTTTGTCCGGCACCCCTCCTAAAATATTCTTTTTATTCTATAATATATAAATTTATTACCAATCTTTAAAATATGTATCATATGCGAAAAATTTTGAGATAAAAAATAGGAGAGGTTTCGGACAAAATTTATTTGTCTACAATCTACACAAAATAAATTTCGTCTTAATTGACTTCTTGATTTAGAAATGTCAGAATATCTATTTAGTAGAAGACGTCTAATATTTATTCAAAGAAACAGTTCAGTTGTACATAATTAGAAGCAATGAATAGACAAAATGTTAATATTATGATGAAATCATACTTGACATACTCAATTATAACAAATTTTACTTTCTCTTACCTATATATGTTAATATATAGGCTATAGAGAGAAAGTATTGGATTCATGTCAAAAATTCGATGTCGAGATTTTGATGGATATACACGTTTTAAGGTTCAATGAATCCAAAAAAGTGGTTTTCGAAAACATGATCTGTGTGTGTTCAATTTAAAGAATAAAGGAATTGAGTTAGGATGTTGAAATTTTATATTTAAGTTAGGCACTCCCCTGGGGGTGTAAATAAGCTTTTAAACAAAATCGGCCAAAGGGTACTAGTACTTTACTGATGTACTTTTTCAGTTGTTGTTTTTCCAATTTTCTCAAAATTCGCTCAAACGATTTTGAATAAAATTCAAAAATCAATATTTTTTAGATGCTCTTTCAAATGTATATTCTCATTTTGCTCTCAAAATTGTTTGAAGCACACTTTACTCTTGTACTTCATGGGAAGGATAGAAGAAATGGTTGCCAATGGTAACAAAATATAAATTTTACATGCCCTCGGGGCTTGGTGTAGGGGTTAGCGTGCTAACCTCGTATACCAAAAGTCGCGGGTTCGGACCCCAGGCAGTCCGATGATTTTATTTAAGCCATTTGAATACCAAATGGCTTAAATAAGAATGCCTGGACGCCCAATATTAACGGATATCGTTAAAGTCTTATATGGCCTGAGTTGCCGAAAAGACAGTGTGAATGTGTGTATGAGTGTGAGTGTGAATGAGAAAAAAAAGTGTAAATTTAACATCTTGAATTCTAGTATATCGGTGGAAACTAAATATATCTCGACACAAAAAAATCTGGTGTGACAAGCACAGCAAACGAAACGTTTTATTGGGACTTAGAGAAGAAGCTTTTTTTTTATTTGACTCTGTTTAGTAATCATCAAAACCATTGCTTAATCAGAAAATAATAAATATTTATATATTTTCATGTTTATATTTGAAATTTTTCATTTAAATGGAATTTCAAGAGAGGGATTTTATTCTCCATACAAACAGAGAGAAAAAAAAAATAATTTTAATTAAATGGAAATAAAATGAAAGTGGGAGGAGAAATCGTTCCTCCTCCTCTCTTCTTGTTCATCAATTTCATTAACTTTAAATATAGAGATATTTGTTTAAAAAGAGAGAGAGAGGGAATTCCATCGTAAAGGAATTTAAAATGTAATATCGTTCGTTCCTTTCTTTTCATTAGAAGATCAACAAATTAAAGAAAAAATAATAATAAAGAATTGAATAGAAATGTTAAAGTTATGAAAAGAAAAAATGTTCGCCCAAAAAATATAATTAATTAAATATTTATGGATCTCGTTGAAATAAAATATTCAAATAAAATACTCGGTTATCTGTTATTGATTATAAATTTATAAATAAAGTAATAATTTTTAATTAATAAATATCTTGAAACAGATAACCGAGTGTTTTATTTGAATATTTTAATAATCTGCAAAAATGTCAATCTAAGAAAAAAAAGTATAAAATAATTTTAATTAAAAAAAAAAAAACACTCAGTTATCTGTTACCAAATTTTATTAATTATAAATTAATATTTGCAGGTTAACTTGCAGTTTCCTTCTGGTGTTTTTTAGCAGGATGGAGAGCTGGAGAGAAGAATTGTTTATTTAAAAGACAATTATTTTTCAGAGACGAATGGATGCATCTATTTTCGTGTCGGCCATTTCGGTAGCCTTCATCAGAACTTTTTGTCTCTTACATCAAATTTTTTAATATATATACGAGTATATATATTTCAAACGAAAAATTTTTGTATAGAAACACCAAAGTTTTTAATAACGAAATATACAGTATATATACATTATAACAATTGATGTAATAGACAAAAGGTTCTGATGAAGGCTACCGAAATGGCCGTCACGTAAGGGAGGCATCCATTCGTTATCTGAAAAGTCTCTGAAAAAAAATTGTCTTTTAATTAAACAATTCTCTTCTCCAGCGCTCCATCCTACTAAAAACACCAGAAGGAAACTGCAAGTTTCCCTGCAAATAGTAATTTAGTTATAGGTGTGAAATAAAAATAAATATAAATTAATAAATAAAGAGTTAAATTTATAAATAACAAATAATCGAGTGTTTTATTTGAATATTTTTAAAATTAAAAGTAGGCTATTTTATAAAAAAAATTTTCTTTCTTGGATTGGAATTTTTGCAGATCGCGCAGTTAGTTTTAATATGAAATAAATTGAAATTACATGAAATTAAAGGCTAATTATTTCCAATAAAAGTTTTTAAACAATCGGAATTTTTGTTTCAATTCCAAATTATTAAAATTCAACTTATTAAAAAAGTTGAAACGTTTAAATTGTGATTAAAAAAAACTATTTTAAATAAAAAATTGGCTCTAATGATTTAAATAAAAATCAAAGAGAGAAATTTTTATTTCAAATTAATTTAATTAAATAATTTATTATTTAGGCCCCTATAAGCTCTATTCGAATTTAATTTCTCTCTCTTAGCTTGTTTATCCCCACAATAAATGACTTGTGAAAATTTTAGAGATTTCAGACAAATATAAAATTTTGATTTTTTAGATATAAAAGATCAATTTGTAGAAGGATAAAGACTTTTTTTTATTATTCACTCTTTCAATATCCTATTATTCAAAACCGATATAATCGATTCCCGTAGAGTAAGGAAGTAAGTAAAACCTTAAAAAAAATCAGAAATCCTCTCTTCTCTTTTACTACATCAATATTGGATAAAAGAGCGGATAGAAGAAAAAAATTGTCTTAAATTCCTTGATCCTATCTTCTATTGGATTTCCTTTTATTTTAATTTGAATCTCAAAATTTGGATTGTAAATATTTTTTCTGAATTAAATCAATATAGAGATAATAAATATTTCATTTAAATATATTAAGTATTTATTATATTTTTATCAAGTTCAAAAATCTCGAATATTTTTCAAATAAAATTTAAAACACCCTTTGAAATAAAATTTATTTCCATAATGATAAGAAAAGGTTATTTTAAAAGGTAATATAATTTTTATTTTATTTTCTCTAACGTAAAGTCTCAAATTCAATAAAATTTATTTCATTCCGAGTGTGGGAGTGTAAGGAAAGGTAAATCAATCCCCGTGGAAATAAAGGTCCTTGTCGAGGAGGAGAGAAGAAAGAAAATAAACTTGAGTCGGAAATTTGTATCCTAGATAACTTTTGCATTTCATTGACATGAAGGGAATTAGATGTGGAACAAGAAAGGGAAATACCTAAGGGAGGGGACGAGGGCGACAACAACGTACACACAAAGACAAAGGAGGATCTTGGTCCTTGGAGAAATAAGTAATATGACTAATGGAAGGCGGAAGGGCAGAAAGGAAACGTGCGATAAACATGAACAAGATGGGGGAGGGTGAAAACTTTTCGTTTTTTTTAAATGAAACAAAATAAAAGATATGAAAAAATCTCGACATGGGATTTTGACATGAATCTAATACTTTCTCTATCTATATATACATATATTGGGGTCGCTCAGGGACCCACATCTTGTGGGTACGTGGATGGCGACCACGATCTGACCGAGATGGGTCAGGCAGCCCTTCAGTTCTTTGTATGTCTGTCTCTTCCTTCCTCTTTTCAACAGGCGTCAGGCCGTGCGACGGGCCGGCCTGTCCTATTTCTTTCGGTCGCAAAAACCGCATGATAGGTATGGAGGGAAAAATGAGGTTCGCCGACCCCGCATCGCGGGAATAAGGCGAGGCCAGAGGAAGAAGATATACATATATTGGGGGCTCGCTGGTGTAGCGGGCTAGGGTGTCAGCTTCTACAAGGAAGATCCCTGTTCAAATCCTGGGCTTGCAGGATTTTTTCATTAAATAAAAATATTTATTTAATGTAACCAAATCCTCAAGCAGGCAATAGATTGGAATATTAGATCTCACCACAATAGGCCCCAGGCAACTCTACGAGGAGAGGTGAAATTGCTGTGATTTCCCGTACTAAGGAAGGGTTGTAAAGAAGATTCCCTCTTAGTGATGTACTTTTCGAAAGGAGTGGGCCACACGTGGGTGCTGAGGGAGGACCACCTCTCCTCGTAGAGTTGCCTGGGGGCTATTGTGGTGAGATCTAATATTCCAATCTATTGCCTGCTTGAGGATTTGTTTACATTAAATAAATATTTTTATTTAATGAAAAAATCCTGCAAAACCAGGATTTGAACAGGGATCTTCCTCCCTCCTCAAACTAGGACATCCTCCCTAGCATAGAAGAGATTTGATAAAAGGAACCGGATGGAACCAGAAATAAGGATTAGTTCACTAACTAGAAACGAACACAGGAGCAGGAGTTAAAGATAGGAAATAATGTAGCTTCACGGGGTGCCGGTAAATGGCTACGGCCAGAGGCCGGTTGGGTTTGAGGTGTGTGTATTCGTGCACGTAAGCACCTAGGGTAAATAATTGAGGATCACGATAGGAATTTCAAAAAATATAGGTAAGAGAAAGTAAAAATAAAACGAAGTTGTTTTAGGCGTGAATAAACGTCAGAAAAAAAATTAGTTGTAGCTCATTTATACCCCCGAGCGGGGTAAATTCCTAGCATCTGGGACCTCTGAGCTGGCCCGGATCCTTTCAGTTTTTAACTCTAAATTCCAAAAACAAAATAATTGTCATATAATTTTCTACTCTGAGGGAGCTTGGATTCATTCAATCATAAAACCATCATTAAATAAAATAGTTTCTCAGGGTCCCTTTAGTTTCCAACTCAAAATAAGTAGCATCTGCCCAATAAGGAGCATTTATCTATATTCTTCAGATGGAGTAATAAGGCACCAATTAGATAACAAAATATTGGCTTATTTACGTGAAAAAGTCCTTTCGAAATAAAGTAAGCCTATATACCTATTGGAAAGAGTCCAGGAATCCAGGAATTCCCTTACGAGGTTAGGCGTTCAAAACGCGTCAAAAAAGCTCATCTAGAATGGCCCTTAAACAGAAGTATTCTACTTTAATTTTAGTTACAATCTCATAGAAGTGATTATTTCAATTTCTATTCAAATGACATTAAAAACAATCCTTGATTCCTTAGCTAAAATCCTATTTTTTTCTTTTTTTAGTTTAGCGAAAATATATTATTTAATTCTCGACTGTCCGTCTCCACCAAATAGACAAGCCGAATTATTATTGTTTTTTTTTTTTTTTTTCTTCTAAGGTATACCAATAAATCTTCTTAAGGGATTATTTTAAAAAAAAAAAAGAAACAAAACTTAATTAACTTTTTTTTTTAAATCTCATTCTAAAAACAACTGAATTAATTGAAACAAGAATCGATTCAAAGGGGAGAGGAGTTAAGCCTCTTAAAAAATCACTGAAACCTCCGCCTCCTCCTCTATCGATATCAGATATTCTCTGAGATTCAATCACAGAGAGAGAGAACTCCTTTCAACCAAAAGGTGAGCAGCAAGTAGCAGCTTAGTAGTGGTTTTGTCTTAACGAAAGAGAGAGAGAGAGAGAGAAGCAGCCCGGAGGGATCCAAAAGGGTTTTAGTTCGCTTTGAGTGTGAGGATTGTTTGCGCATTTCTCTCTCTCTTGTGTCTCTTAGTTATTCCCTCCAAGGAATCAAATTTGCAACTTTATAAGAAATATGAATAGAATAATTTTATTTTTATCATAAAAACAACGAAAAGGACAACAGCAAGATCGTCAGATTTGAAAACATTAAACTGAACAACCAAAAATAAAAATAAAAAAAATAGGCGAGAATGAATCGACAGCCAAAGGTGAAAAATAAAAGATTATATATATATCAAAGTAGCAGGAGCGGTACTCGAAACTTCGACCAAATATAATCTTCTAAGTTGGGAAAGAGCAAGTACAAGAGCAGTTGAAAGTGCGCTCTTGATTTCCTAGACACCTTTTTAGTATAACTATTAATAGTATCATATTCCGAAACAGTCAAACTCAGAACTGAGGAAGACTGGCAGCATTAGCGGTCGAAACCGTTGCTCTGAGAGAAAAATCAAAATAACATATATTTAGCTACATATACTGAAAAGGTCTGATTATACCTTTCCTCATAAAGTCTAAATTTAGTCGACGTTTCGACCACCGGCCGTGCTTTTATCATCAGGTCAATTTATTTTGTTCTGGTGAATAGCTGAACCGGCACTCGAAACTTCGACCAAATATAATCTTCTAAGTTGGGAAAGAGCAAGTGCAAGAGCAGCAAAGAAAATACAGCATTTGTATTCCAAATTCAGAAGGAGAAGTTTCGGACAAAGTTTATTCGTCCATCTTCAGTACATGGAGGTTTATATTTATTAATTAACGACGTGAGTTTATTTTGGATTCTCTAAAAGACAATCATGTCGTTTTAAACACTCGCCTTTTTGTGCATCAAGAACGATTACAACTTTGGGCGTAAAATAAATATAAGCCTACAAGTACTGAGGATGGACGAATAACGTCTCGTTCGGAATTTGCCATACAAAGGCTGGTATTTTCTTTGCTGCTCCAGTCCTTGCTCTTATTAACAATAATATCTCTAAAAATTGTTAAAACTGGCGGGATGGCCTATGGCCAACAGGCAAAAATTAAAAAAAATATCTCTAAAAATAAAAAAAATTTAGAAAATTTGTTTATTTTAATCTAACGAACAAATATTTGTATCACTATTAATCCTATTTATCAATTAAAACTTTTATTCCCTAAGGGGAAGGGGGACCCCAACAACCCCTCTACACCCTGGACCAATGTGTGGTTGCAACAGCAGGAAAGAACATTTTTATACACCCATGTTATAATCACATTCATGATGATTGTCACATCTGGCCAGCTAATAAATTTTATTTCTAGAATTTCAAGAACATTAAAAAAAGTATCGTTTCATTTACCCTTTTTTTTTATTTTTTTTTTAACATAAATGTTAAAAATTCTTTTCTCTCTATAAAATATCACAAAATGTTCGAATGAAAAGATTTCGTTGTAGACGACAGAGAGGTTTTAAATTTTATTAGAGCAAACGAAAGATTAAATAAATAAATCTATATTTCTTGACCAACAGAGCAAAAATTATAGGTTTTTTTTTTTTTTAGAATGAATTACGAGGATGTGTGTATGTAATATAATTCTAGAACAACAACATCAACAACGGGTCTTGTTGTAAAAAAAAAAAATAAAACAAAAACATTGGAAATATAATATGCATTAAATTGAAAAAAAAAAATTAATTTCAACTTGTTATTAGGAACAGAATAGAGGGGAGAATTGCAAAAATAATTATATAAACTAATTTAAAAAAAGATGTACATTTTAAAATTTGAACGAATTCTATGGAAGAAAAAACATGATGCGTTCAAAACAAAACTTTTATTATTCCCTCAGGGCTGATGTTTCGATCCAGTTTAGGGCCATTCTCAGAGCTATCAATATAAGAGCAAAATAGCAAAAATGAGTGATATATACAGAAATGTTCAGCTTTTAGAGCTTTACAAAACAGTCTAATTAAAATTGTGCTATCTCAAAAAAAAGTATTTTTTACGCCATTAATTTTTTTTTTTTAACACTCATACTTTTTTCTCATTCACACTCACACATACATTAACACAGTCTTTTCGGCAACTCAGGCCATATAAGACTTTTACGATATCCGTTATTGATTAATATACATATTTGGGGTCCAGGCATTCTTATTTAAGCCATTTGGTATCCAAAATGGTTTAAATAAAATCATCGGACTGCCTGGGATCCGAACCCGCGACTTTTGGTATACGAGGTTAGCACGCTAACCCCTACACCAAGCCCCGAGCGCCATTAAATTTTTTATAGATATTTGAGAAATCATAGGAATTTATTAGAGTAAGTATATGTTTTTTAGAATGATAGACAGGAAGAGAGGGTGTCAGCCAAAAGGAGAGCCTCTATCGAATAAAAATCTATATGATCTACATATGTTTTTTAACCTAATACTTTGCCTGCGAAAATTTCTCAAAAAGGATTAGAAATTCTAAGAAGTGTCTTTCAAAGACTAAAATAGTACTAACTCCTGGAAAGTGGCATTTTCTCCTTTACGACCTTTTAATTTCCAAGTATCAACATAACTACTTTTTTTAATGTGCACTAAAGCCCGCGGGCTTGGTCTAGGGGTTAGCGTGCTAACCTCCTATACCGAGAGGCGCGGGTTTGGATCCCAGGCTCCGATGATTTTATTTAAGCCAATTGGATACCAAATGGCTTAAATAAGAATGCCTGGACCCCAAATATATATAATTATTAAAATATTAGTATCGTTTAAGTCTTATATGGCCTGAGTTGCCGAGAAGACTGCGTGTATGTGGGTGTGAATGTGAGCATGAATGGGAAAAAGGTGAGAATGTTAAAAAAAAAAAAAATGTAGACTAAAAGAATCAGCAATTAAAATTATAAAAGTTCGATGTTATAAAAATCCTAAATACAAAATTTCGACTGTCTATGGCTAGGTAGTTCTATTTTGGCATAAACGATTGAAAGTGAAAAGAGAAAGAGAATTATATATGAAAACAGTCGTAAACACAAAATTCCAAATTTCTAAGCCTAATCGTTTTTTAGTTACTACTTTGTGCGAGATACGACGCCATAAAAAATCTAGTCAAAATGGATGCAGTGGGTATGAGATATGCGAGATACATACTTATGTACAGACCAGGGCCGGATCTAGGGGCGGGGGTAGTGGGTGCATGTGCCCCGGGCGGCAGATATCAGGGGGCGGCAATTAAAGAAAGATTTACTAAAAAAAAAAAAGGTAAAATGATATGAATTTTGTATAGAAAACTTTAAGGAGGGGGCGGCAAATTAAATTTTGTCCCTCCTTAAAAATCTCGTAGTTCCGGCCCTGGTACAGACATTATGACAGAGTCAAAATGGAATCAGGGATGGTCCGAATGGATATTTTTATTGAAATCAAGACTTCAAAATTTTTCGCGATAATACTTCGTTTCATATAAGGAAGTAAAAATAGCAACAAAAAAAAAAGACAAAATCTAATAAAAAAAAAATTAGAAAATTTGTGGAAAAAAAAAAAATTTCTTCCTCCTTTTAACCTTAAAATGTTTGTACTATGTCATGTGTTGTGATAAAATATTTTGAAGTAATGTAATACATTTTTTTTTAACTAGTCCATTTCTTTAATGTAAGACCATGAAGAGAACGCGATAAAAAATTTCCAAAGGGTTGAAGGGTCCGGTAGTTTCTTTTTGCACTATTTCAGGTGTTGGGATTAATTAAAATCAGGCTGCGAATTATTTTTAGTAAGCAATCTATTGACTATTGCTTTAGAAAATGCAGCAACTGCTTTAACTCAACTCGAAAAATAGAAATTTTATATTCACACAGCACTTGTTAGTGACTAAATCATTGTTGCATGATGAACGCTACTCAATTTGACAAAAACTAGTATTATATTTAAACGAAAAAAAAAAAAAAAAAAATTATTTCATCATTAAAATAAACAAGCATAAATGAACTAAATGAAAATTAATGTGAAAAAAAAGATCTATCAATAATAAAGAGAGATGATATCTGCGTATAGACCCTAAACAAAAACAAAAAAATGATTAATGTTCAATGACAGATATCAATTACACATAGGCCCAGTGCTAAATAAATATGTCAAGATAAATAATTAAAAGGAAAAAAAGAAATTTAATCTTAATTGCATTAATTTGTTAACAATGACAAAAATTTATTGAGATGGGATATTAATGTAAGCCGAGGAGACAAAAAAAATAGTGGAAGGGGAGGATTGGATGTGCCGACCTCGCATTACGAGAACTAATGAGGAGAGAAGAAACGAAGAAGAGATATTATTGTAAACAAAAATAAATATTGAAGATGAAATAAAATGAAAGATTTGTTTGTTTTCGGTCCGAATTATTTTATTTTCCCTTGTCGACGTTTCGTACTAAACGCAGGATCCTTCCACTAAGCCCCACCTCAGCTATTGAGGGGTTCATGCAAGAGCGGATACAAGAGGGGGGCGGGGTAAAGGGGGTAATTACTCCCCCCCTTCTCTCGAGATTTGAAAAAAATACTTTTTTTGAAAAAAAAATTTATTTTGAATGAAAAATTTTAAAAATTAATACTTAAAAATTTGATTTGTATTCTGGCAAACAAGTACAGAATGCGCCTTTAAATTACCGAAATTTGGGAAAAATTGTGTTGTGCGACCAGTCACACCAGATTACCCCCCCCCTCCGAGAAACCCCTCTGGATCCGCCCTTGGGTTCATGTGCATCAAATTTGGATTTTGGAACATGAAAAACGCGGCTTTCGACGAGACCATACTCAACACAAAGAAATAGTAAATAAAAATAAATACTTCAAATTATTGTTTTTCCAATAATATTTTTTTATTGGTTGTAGTAGCCGTAAGGATGATCAATTTTATTATAAGGATATCGGCCAAAAATAAATACTTTTGCGTATTATCCGAATTATGAAAATGGAATGCTCAGCTATTTTGTCATATTGGAAAGGAGAATTTAACGATTTGCAAAACATCTGTTGATTGTACTGAAGATGATTCTATATCACTAAAATATTTACAAATAAAGGGATAATACGCAAAAGTATTTATTTTTGGCCGATGTCCTTATAATAAAATATTTTTTTTAAGTAGGCCCTACTTGTTCAAAGCCTGAATTCAATTCTGCAATTTCTCCCAGTTAGTAGTGCTAAAATAGTTGAATCGATAGCTAATTTAAATTTCAAGCTCCTATTAATAGCAAAAGATCAATTAATCCCTCGGTTTAATCTGCACTTCCCTTTGAACCAACACAAATTCATTACTTTTTCGATGAGAGGCTCGTTAATTAATTAATTAATTAAATTTGAAGATCCATTGAGTAAAATTTGCATAAAATCATAAATTATTACTAACACGAGAATAAAGAAATTAAATATACAAGCCGACAAATTTTTAACAAATCTGTGAGTGTTATTTATCTATTCTTTGACTTGAAAAAAAAAAAAAAAAAAAAAAAAATAGTAAACAATTCTAGATATTAATATTATTTGAGATACGGGCGTGCCAACTTCCAAGGTCATTCAAGCCATAAACAATTCTAGAAATTAAATAAAAAAGAATACAAAAGAGCAAATGACGATTTAATTAGAAACGAGGTTGTTGAGAGATGGTTGCTATGGTAACAAGGAGTAAAAATATATTTGATAATTAACGAGTTTTAATTGTTAATTATATTTAAAATTATTTCGTTTGCTTTAAATGAAAGCTAGAAAAATTCACTTCGGTGATGATTATAATTAAAAAATATGCCGACATGAAAAATATAATTCGTGAAAATAGTTTCAGGTATTAGGCCCTAGGCCTACTTCAAAGAGCCAATAAAATAACAAAGAGTAAATAAAATTAGTGTGTGAGGGCGCGCGCGCGCACGTAGCTGTGTATGTGTGTGTGTGTGTGTGTGTGTGAGAGAGAGAGAGACAGAGACAGACATGAATAGCTTATTATAGCGGATTTCAATACTTTCTCTCAATATTTTACATGTATTGCTTGAAGAAAGTAAAAATGTAATCAAAGGGTTTTTAATAAATTTTTAATATTACTCGAAATGAAATTAAATCGAAAATTAACAAAAGAGGCGAAGCCATCTTTTTCGCTATTTGCTTAAAAAAATGAGCCCAACTCACCGATGTTATTGCTGCTAATTCTCCACTCCAATTGATGTTTTCAAACACTAATTAAACACATAACACATTCCCACGATATTAAACAATCACTTAAACACAAATTATGCACTTTTATAAATATAAATTCACAATAAATTTCGCACTCCCGAAATCGCGTCTATCATATCGAGACGATCTTCTTTAAACTGGTTAATTTACAAGTCGGCCGGGTAGGTGGTCATCAGCGCGCCCTGAGCGGCCAATTCGTCAACAATCAATTTATATTAGCTAATTTCATTATTATGAAAAATTATTTATTTTTTTGCTAAATTTATTTTTTTTTTGGTGTCATTATTATTATTTTTTTTAGTTTTATGATTTTATTTTTTTGCAATAAACAACTAGAAATATTGAATATAATTGGTTTTATTTTATAAAAATATTCTATAAATAATTGAAGAAATTGAAGTGAAATTAGAAACAGTTTTTTTTGTTTTATATATCTTGGTGGTGTCTGGGAGAAAAAAATAGACACCCGGGACCGTTCTAAGGTTAAGCAAGATTAAGCACTACTTAATCTCTTGGATAGGTGACCCCGACCGAACAACAGTAGAACATGCATGGGCGTAACTAGGGGGGTGCCCCAAGAAAAATTGAGAAAATATGGAGCTTTCCAAGCCCCTCGGAGGATAGTTGGTCCCATGCCCCCATGCTGGGGGGGGGCCAGCGAGGATGGCTGGTCCCATGCCCCCCCCCCGCCAAATTATCTAGTTACGCCCATGAGAACATGAGTCATCGATAAATTATTTCTCGAATATAATAAATGTATTTGTAAAGTCTGTCGCATCACCAGGTCAAGTCTGTTTGATTCCCCACCCTCTCCCATGGAATCTTTTTTTTTTCCAAGATGGGGGGGGGAAGGAAGAGGCTAAAATTTTTTTTTCTACTTGGCAAATTCATTGTTTAGATTGGGGAATATCATAAATTTAAACTGATAACCAATGACTCTAGTCGAAAGGGTTAAAATTAATTAAAAAAAAAAACACTAAACGATATGTTTCATTATAAAATATATATATCTAGTGTGTTTTTTTTTTTATTATTTTTTTTTTTTAAACATTCACACTTTTTTCTCATTCAAATTCACCCTCACACGCATATTCACACAGTCTTTTCGGCAACTTAGGCCACATAAGACTTTACGATAACCGTTATTTATGATAATATCTATTGCGGGTCCAGCCATTTCTATTTATGCCATTTGGTATCCAAATGGCTTAAATAAAATTATCGGACTGCCTGGGGGCGAACCCGCGACTGAAGAAATTCGTACGAAAACCAACTAAGAAATTTAAAAATTCAATTAAAAAAAGGTTCAATTTTCGAAAATTTACAAAGAGGTTTTTTTTACAAAAAACACTCACACTCACATTCACACAGTCTTTTCGGCAACTTAGGACATTTAAAACTTTTAACGATACTCGTATGTTTAATATATCTATTTGGGGCCCAGGCATTCTTATTTAAGCCATTTGGTATCCAAATGGCTTAAATTAAATCATCGGACTGCCTGGGGTTCGAACCCGCGACGTTCGGTATAGAAGATAGGCACGCTACCAACTACACCAAGCCCGAGGGCTTACAAAGAGATGAAATGAAAATTGTAGAACATTAATAACTAAGTGTTTGAAAAATCAATGCTTTGAACATCTTCTTTCCACATTGGAAGAACTTTTCCGGAAAATTTAATTTATTAAAAAACAATTTTTAAGAAAACAAACAACATACACAGACGTTTGATCTTCATTATATTATGAATTTGACTTTATCACAACACCGAAAAGAATAGATTAAAAAAAAAATATAGGTGTGGTCGTTTATTTGGTTTTAGATAACAATAGAAGGTATTGTGTGGTATGATTATAATTAATGGCATATTTAAAATGGAATAAATCCAAAAAGATGATGATGATAAATTCGATTGGATATTAATTATTTTAAGAGGTGGGGATAGAGAGGCTAAATGCGAATTGATTAGGATAACTATCCCAGTTTAGGACTAAATTATAATTGATTTAATAACCTAAATGACTAATTAATCTCATATCCATAGAGAGAGAGAGATAGAAACGTTTATTTAAAGAGAGTATCAAATTTTATAAGGCCTATTAGGGAAATAATTTTAACTAATAGTGTTTTAAACTATAGTTAAATATTTTTCGATATATATGAATAATATATTAGTATTATACATCTAGTCGGACTTAACTAGTCATAGATAGACCTATCCCCATGGCCCCCGTGAATTGAACCCAGGATCTCCAGCCTTTACGCGGCATTGGTGTGCCCAGCAATGCCCCGGAAAGGCTGGATATCCTGGGTTCAACCCCCGGGGGCCATGGGGCGTTTGGCCCACAAAAAAAAAACATACAGTCTTGTTAAATAAAGTTATAAATTATATTTAACAAAAAAATTTTAAAAGTTAGCATTTTTTATTGGATAATGTGTTAATTTTAAATTTTACTCACTCAAAGGAAAAAAGCTTCATCAGACAGGATACGCAAAATTCAGCTTACCTGCAACAAAAAAGAAAAATTTGTTATTTAATGAACAAATTATTTATTTATGTGAATGAATGAAGTAGATAGAGTAGAGCTTGGAAAAGCAGGAAAATTTTTTGTAAAGTGGTAAACTGGTTTAATTATAAAGTTATCTTCCTTGAGTTATTTTTTTTAATATGGAATTAGCTTAAAACTTATATATAAAGGAGCTGTAAACCAAAGATAAAAAACCAAAGATAAAAAAAATATGGCGTGATAACCGCACATCACAAACTAACAGTAAATGAAATTTGTGTCAAAATTCATCACACTAAATTTATTTGTGTAATTTTTTATTGTAAAAATTCATATATTATTTCAATAATAAATTTTTTGAATAATCTTTAAAAATACCTCTGCCTCTACATTGTTGGGGAAAGCTTTTTACATGTGACAACATTAGTGTTTACCTCGATCGACACAAGAGGCGCCACCAATCAATGGCGCCTTAGAGTTATGCAAAATCTTAGCAACCGAGATAATCTGAATGCCCATTTATTAGGATGTTAGTTTTTTTTTTTTTTTTTTTTTTTTTTTAATTGATTCATGAATAAAAATCACTTTAAAAAAATACAGAAAAAAATATTCGTCTCGTGATTTTGATATAAAAAAATTTCGGTTTTCGAGGAAAACCGGTTTACTAAACCGATTTCGGTTTTTACTGGACAGCGGTACGTTCACAAAAGAAAATCAAACAAAAAAAAAAATGATTCAAGCCACCTTTACTTAAAAAATTAATAATCAGTAAATGTTGATAACAAACAGACAAGACTTTATTATTTAATTTTCTTCTCAATAGGGTTTAATTAGTTTTAGAATGCTTTTTTTTTTTGTTCTTTTAGAAGAAAAAGAAAGAAAGTAGCGTAGTACATTAAGCTGCAAAAGAAGTCTTTGAAGAAACAATCAACTCAAGTTCAAATTTACCGTTGAGAAAGCAACGCGACACAATAGAAAGAATAGAAGTGGGGGTGGGGTAGGGGGATCGGAAGACAATTCAGAAAAAAAAGTAGAGTTAATGTTTAGGGAGGTTCGTCCTTAAGGGGGAAAGAGGAGGGAGGAAATACGGAGACAGGAAAGAAACGGAAACTCCTTTGGGACTTTAAAAAAAAAGGATCAAAGGACTTAGTTACTTACTCTCCCGGTGTTTTGGGTTTTTGGATTATTTCCACGTAACACAGAACTTATCGATAGGAAAAATACTCAAGTTCTGATTTTTCTCTTTTTTTATCTTATGGGTATTTAACTCGTTGAATTTTTTATGTGATACGGGTTTTACGTGATTAGAAAAAAAGAGACAAATTATAAATGAAAAATATAATAATATTTATACACTATTCATTATTAAAAGATCTAGGAAAATCAAACAATTGAATGGGATTAAATATAGCCCTACCAACATGCCATCTATTGGCAAATTTTCGTAATAGTTGAGTTTTTGGCTAACTTTTTAAGACCACTAACGCCATCTTATCGGCAAAACATGCGAAGCTTTGCCTCCTTAAGCTGGTATGATATAGCACATCACTCAACTTGCGTTTATCTAATTTAAGGGTGTTTTAGAATTTATTATTTTTATTTATTAAATACATAATGAATGTTTTCAATCGAACTTAAGGGGCTTACATTAAGTAGAAAACAGCCTGTGCAATATTTTTTTCAATAAGAATTTTCTAAATAAAAATAATAAATTCTAAAAATTAGATAAACGTAAGTTGAGTGATGTGCTGTGCACACCAGATATTTTTAATTAAACTGTATGAAAGAATATAACTTTTTTTCTTTTATAATGAAAAAAATCTTTCTTGAAAAACAAACATCAAAGAAAATAAAAAATGTATAATTATATATATATTTTTTAAGGTAAAAAATAAATAAATACTTAAATTAATTGGAACATGTTGAAGTTGAATCTTTCGAAAATGAAAACAACAAGAAAAGGAAGTAAAGGACAAGAACAAACACGATGTGTTTCAAACTATAAAAACTTAAATAATAATAAACAAAACAGAGAGAACTCGTTAGTGAGTGGAAAATAGGCATAAAACCCTATTAAATTAAATTAAGGGAATTGTTGTTCGACTTTTAAACAAATAAATAAATATAATACGAGCAAGAAATATTTACTTGTAATAATTTTACTGAGATAATAAAATATTCATATTTAAATAAGCCATCTTTGAGAGATGACTCGGTTAGCGTGCTCGCCTTGTATACCAAGGGTCGGGTTCGGATTTGGATACCAAATTAGATTGAACACAGACACACACACAGAAACAGACCATGTCGCGAAAACCACTTTTTTTGGATTCAGGGGACCTCAAAACGTGTAAGATCCATCAAAATCTCGACATCGAATTTTTGACATGAATCCAATACTTTCTCTCTATATATATTAACATATATAGAGGTAGTCATTATTTGTTGATTTTTTTTAGTTGACGACTAATGGATGTAAATCCATCCCCTTTTGCCCTTTCTCTGACAGGGTGAATGCCCTTGCGGACTTACATCTCCTCTCTTTTTTCTCTTTTTTATTTATTTTATCTCCCTCCCCGAAACAAGCTCCTAATGGATACAGATCAATCGGTGATTTTTTTTTCTCTTTTTATTACCTAAGTTTTTTTTTGAGTAAGATATGTAATTATTTACATATGTGAGATTGATTATATATCTCTCTCAATGTGATGACGAAATAAATCAGCTATCATTATCTGGATAATAATAATATAAGTATATATTTATATATTAAATATTTTGAAATAGAATCGCGTCGGGAAATCAATAATTGAAATAGATTATTAGTGTTAATAAATACATTTCCTATAATTAATTGAAGTTTTGGGGATATCTGCTGTAGCGGGTTAGGGTGTCGGCACTACAAAGAAGATCCGTGTTCAAATCCTGGACGTGCAGGATTTTCAATAAATAAAAATATTTATATAATGTAAACGAATCCTCAAGCAAGGCACTGGATTGGAATATTGGATCTCACCACAATACCCCCAGGCAACTCTACGAGGAAAGGGAGTTGCTGTGGAAGGGACGTAAAGAAGTTTTCCCTCTCAGTGATACATTCTTCGAAAGGAGTAGGCTACACGCCGGTGCTGAAGGAGTTCTTCCTCAAACTAGGACGCCCTCCCTAGCATAGAAGGGGTTGGATAAAAGGAACCGGCAAATAAGGATTAGTTCACTAGTTAGAGACGAAAGCATGAGGAGGAGTTAGAGATAGGAAATAATGTAACTTCACGGGGTGCCGGTAGATGGCTACGGCCAGAGGCCGGTTGGGTTTGAGGTGTGTGTCTTCGTACACGAAAGCACCTCGGGTAAATAAACGGGGATCCCGATAGAAATTTCAAATAAAAATAAAAATCGAAGTTATCCTGGAGCAATGGACAGCTGAAAGGCTGGTGATCCTGGGTTCGATTCCCGAGGGCCAGGGGGCGTTTGGCCTTACACTCTTGTTAAAGATGTTTTATTAATTGAATCTACAATATTATAAAATTAAATTTCACTCCTCGAATGGGGTTTTTACGACCCATTGCGTGTTTGTTTCATTTCCAGGGGTGTCACACTTTGGTTCTCTCCTTTTTTATTTTTTCTGGGCTGATACCCTTTGGACGACGTTGTCGTCGTCGTCCATCCATTCTTTCTCCCTTTTTGTAATTACATCACACGCTCTTTTCTCTCTCTATTAAAGAAGCTAAGTTCTTTTTTTTTATTGTTTCTAAATCATATTCCCCCACTCTCTTTCTTTTTTAAATCGAATTCTCTTAATATAAATTATATTTTCCTTTTGGGTGGATTAACAGAATAAAAAAAAGAAACAACTTCATTACTCTGATGGAAAAGGCGTATGGAATTAAAAGGTAAAAGGTTATTTCACATGAATGATTCATTCATTGGGAAAATGAAATAATATGAGTTTTTTTGGCATCTTAGGCCAAATAGACTTTGGCGATTCTCATTATAAATATAATATATTAGCAAATCCAGGCAGATTTATTTATACCAATAAAAAATCTTTTATTCAAAATATCTATTGATTTTTCGCCACCTGAAAGGGATGGAGAGAGAAAGTGGCACGTGTCTCTTAATCCCCCTTAAGTTGCAGCTGTCCTAATTGTTATCCTCTTTTGTAGTAGAGAAAATCATAATAGAGCTTTAATACCATCAAATACATCTAACAATTGAGAAATATAAATAAATCTATTGAGAAGTAGGTAAATAAATATTTCATTTTCCTCTATTTATCCATTCAAATTTATTTGTCTGTCAATCTTAATTTGATTAAAAAAACGACAAGCGTGTGATATATTTTGAACAATAAGTATGTAGTTTTATCCCTTTCTAGACCGAAAAATAAACTCCTATTCCTTCTAAGAAATTGTAATTCAATTTTGGGTTTTGAATTTTGAATATACTGTATTGATAGCAGGGTTGGCATAGAATTTCTCCGGGTGGGCCAAACCCACTGGTTTTTTTTTTTTTGGGGGGGGGTTTCAATTAAAAAAAAACCCACTGTTATTTGGTTTTATCGGGTTTTTTACTTTATATCATTATCATTACTATATATAAAGTGTTAGCCACTGACTTCCTGTTCCTGTGTGTATGTTCTCTCACTGATTGGCCAGATTTACAGGAAGTGGAGTTAGGGAGGGAAAGTTAAAACATCAAGTCAGAGCGGAAAATTTAAAACTTTGAGTCAGAGAGTGAAATTTGAAACTTTGATTCAGAAAGGGAAATTTAAAGCTTTAAAATTCTGCCATTGCCCGCCGAAGGTGAGCTCCCCCCCTCTCCAAGGGGTGAAAATAAGCTTTTGAACAAAATCGGCCAAAAAGTACTTTTGTAGGTACTTTTTCAGTATTTTTTGATTTTCTCAAAAATCGCTCTAAAGACTTTGATTAAAATTTATAAATCAACTATTTTTTAGATGCTCTTTAAAATGTATATTCTCATTTTAGCTTATATTTTCAAGGTTATTTTTTTTGTAAAAATATTTAAATTTATATAAAACTGACTAGAGAAGAAAAGATAAATCACACCTAACTAAAAGAAACCGAAAATCCCCATAAAAATCCGAAAAACCCCAAAAAAAAAAAACCAGAAGGGTTAGGCTTTAAAAAAATACCCGGGTTTTCCACCCTGATTGATAGGGAGTTCGACAGATGAAACGACGAAGAAGAAAATCGTTAGAGAAGACTTCATTGAACAAATAAATTTCAAGTGGTAACTGAAAGAGGCACTATCCATACTCTTTAGAGAGAGAGAAACTTTATAATAAAAAGGAAAGAAAAAATAAAAATAGATGTCACTATGAATATTAGATCACTTTCGTACAACTTCAATTTTTTTCTATGTTTATGAATTTTAATTTAATATTATGTACCGTAATGTCGGAAACTAAATATATGTCTACACAAAAAATCAGGAGAGAGAAGCACAGAACACAAATTTCAATTACCGAAGATATGAGAAACTGGTGTGCTATATACGATCAGTCTCATCAGATTTTTTGTAATAATTATTATTATTTGAAATTCCGTGCTTTCGTTCACGAAGACACACTCAAATCCAACCTGCCTCTGACCGTAGCCATCTATTGTCACCCCGTGAAGTTACACTATTTCCCTGACTCCTCCTTGCGTTCATTCTAACCCCTACACCAAGCCACGAGGGATGTAGTAATATAAACGAGTTAATGAACGAACAAAATGAGGGAGAGAATTTTGATTCGGAAACTATTTTAAATAAAGGGGGAAATAAACTAAAAAAAATAATACCATTGTTTTGTAATACATAAAGAGAGAATTGAACTTGGGGGAGATTATCATCGAATGGTTTTCACAATTTATAACCATAATAATTCCCCTTTTAACGAATTTACTTACTTTATTTATTATTATTTTTAATTGTAATTCAAAGCAAAATAGCGATATGCGTCCATTTTATTGGACCGTACGTTTACACCCATAAAAATATGTTGTTTTTTTTACTAAATATACTTCTGCTTGTAAGAGAGATATTTATTATTAAATTTCTAAGCTGGCCATTTAACAATTTTTTTTTTTTTTTTTTTAACTTTTCCGAGAGTCCTTTTTTATTTATTTTGAAAATAGCATTGAAGATGAAATATGAAGTGTAAAAACTTAAATTAATGAGAGAATCTGTCAAAAGGAAGAGGGATGACAACAACAACGGCTCTGTCGGAGTGTTTGGGAGGCATCACTTTAATTAAATCAATTGTGAAGATAAGAAACGAATTAGAGTAGTAGAGTAGTCGAGTAGAACAGAAATAGAGATGTACAGGAGAGACAAATGGAATCCGAATAGGGGTGAAATTTTAGAAAAAAATATTTTAAAGTTTTTTTTTTAGAAATTTAGGAACGATTGTAATCGAACGGCTTTGTGGTTTGAGATTAACTCTATGAAATTCCTTCACTAATAGGGTGAACCCAATGCAGAGATAGAGAAATATTTATATCTTGTTAACCATGACAACCCTCTATATCTTCCGAAATGTTCACTTTAGCGTAATTATGCACTAGACCAGTGATTTCCAAACTTTATGTTACCACGCCTCCCTTAAAAATATTTAATCTTATGACTCCCCCCTCCCCCATTTTATAAAATAATACAAAAACAAAAATTTTTAATGCTAAAAAATATAATTTTATATTAAAGCGGAGTCAAAATAAAAATTCCTAGTTATTGAATGAAAAATTACAATTATAATTTTGAAATTAAAATTTTCTTTTATTCTCGCCTCCAGCTCTTAAGAAGGCCGAAACGTCACAAGAATATAATGGTAAATAATGGTGACTTAAGAAAAGATTTTAAAAATGCCCTCAGGCTTGGTGTAGTTGGTAGCGTGCCTACCTTCTATACCGAACGTCGAGGGTTCGCACCCCTGGCTATCCGAAATGGATACCAAATAGCTTAAATTGAAATGCCTGGATCCCCAATATTTATATTATTAATTAATAACGGGTATCGTATAAAGTCTTATATGGCCTGAGTTGCCGAAAAGACTATGTGAATGATTGTGTGAGTGAGTGTGAATGAGAAAGGGTTTAAAAAAAAAAAGATAAAAAATAAAAAACAATTTTTTTTTCAATGACAACTACACTTCCCCCCCCCTCCCCTTTCAACAGCTTATATTCTCCCTCTACCCTTAGTGAAATACAAAATATTTAATTTCATATTCAAAAGAATCGTTTTTCGCAGTCAAATTATTTGTTTCTATCATTTTTTTTTTCAACGATAAAATGCATAATAATTACCTTTAATAAGACACTCAAGAGGGTGTGCTGGTTGACGGTGAGGTCAGGGTGGGTTGCACTATATTAATTATTCACTTTGATTCACTTTAAACACAAAAAAGATAGCAGCGCCTGCAGCACGGCAACGCTCTCGACTCGACTGAACGAGAGATTCGCCTCCCTCTCTCTCTTTGATAGGAATAAAATAAATGAAAAAAACAATTCCCTTTTTTATTAAAAGTAAAAAAAATACCTTTTGCTCTAATCTAACTATATTTAGAGCCGGAAAAGAATGTCAACAAGTGATTTGGAATATTCCAAGGCCTTTCTTAAATAATCAACCCTTCCTCCCCCTTATCCCCCCTAATCAAAATAATAATCAACGCTATTTTTTGAATGTTTTCTATTTATTTGGCTTCGATTTAGCTAAAATAAATTTAAAAAACATTCTTTTCAATTTTTCAACCCTTTATCCAATCCTAATAAATAAAATAATTAACAATGCTATCGCCGGGGAGCTTCGGCGTCCTAGTCAGAAAAAAATTAAAACCCTGAAAAACTTCCCTGGATCCGCCTTTGGGTTTTACACATAGTATAATTTTCTAGAACGAGTCTTACTTTAGGCCAGTGGTTTACAAACTTAAAAAGTCTCTCTTAAAAATATTTAATCGTATGACGGCCCCTCCCCTACACATTTAATAAAAATAATGCAAAAACAAAAAATTTTTAATACTAAAAAATTTAAATTTATATAAAAATATTTTTTTTATTTATTCATATTTATTATTTTAATTAAAAACTCCGTCCCAGAATCATCTAAATTATTTTATTTATAAAACTAGCAATCATTTGGAAAATTGATCTTGGTGGCCAATATTCGCGCCTCCCCCTTAGACTAGTCCGCGCCTCCCTAGGGAGGCGCGCCTCACAATTTGGAAAACGCTGCACTAGACCATGGAAAGAAACTCTAGTGTCAGCCCTTCCAGTACACCGGGCGGGAATAAGGCGGTAAAAGTAGCGGGAAGAGGGTTTTTCGCAAATATCTCGAAAACTATGCGATTTTCAGCAAAAATTCCTCCTTAACAAAAGTAATCCAAAATTAAATTACAAACAAAAATGGCCTAGTACATCAATTTCGCTAAATTTAATGGTTCGGGAGATTTAGAGGGGTAAAATTTCTTGTTATCTTGTTACCATGACAACCATTATATGAATTACAAATTTTACCCCTCTATATCTCCCGAACCGTTAAATTTAGCGAAATTATGTACTAGTCCATTTTTGTTTGTAATTTAATTTTCATTATTTTTGTATAGATGAATTTTTGCGGAAAACCACATAGTTTTCGAGATATTTGCGACAAAACTCATCTTTTCCGCAACACACCGGCTTATTCCCGCTAAACCCCACGGTACTGGGATGCTGAAAATTTAACTCTAGAGTTTCTTTCCATCATTAAAATGAAACAAATATTAGCCTTCAGAAAAACTCTTGTCCATTTTTGTAGCCAGCTCTTCGACTATAAAGAGAAGTTATTCATCACCATATAGGACTTAATTACCCAAAAATTGTAAATTGCGTTGGCCTATGGCCTCGGACTCTAAAGGCATAAATAAATTTAAAAAAAAATTAATTTTTTCTAATTTCATTTCAGAGGTAAGAAAAAATCTCAGCTAAAAAAATATCTTTAATGATAAAAACGTTTTGAATAAAACGCCACGAATGAAAGATGAAGAGTAAATTTTTTTAAATTAAAAAAATTTAACCCAAAAGGGAGAAGAGAATTAAACGAATTTTCTTCTTTTTTTTTATATATTAAAGTCAGTGAGGCAAACCAAGTGTGATTTGACATCTCAATGAATTCGACATTCAAATCGCGAACGCCCAAAACTACGTTTGT